>JACYXH010000275.1:77500-87368 GCA_026745465.1 Lota lota | reverse complement strand
TAGGAGACAGATCGCTAGGAGTTAGGAGACAGACCGCTAGGAGACAGATCGCTAGGAGACAGACCGCTAGGAGACAGTTTTCTAGGAGACACACCCTAGGAGACAGACTGCTAGGAGACAGATCGCTAGGAGACAGACCGCTAGGAGACAGTTTTCTAGGAGACACACCCCTAGGAGACAGATCGCTAGGAGACAGACTGCTAGGAGACAGACTGCTAGGAGACAGACCGCTAGGAGACAGACCACTAGGAGACGCACCGCTAGGAAACAGACCGCTAGGAAACAGACCGCTAGGAGACAGACTCCTAGGAGACAGACTCCTAGGAGACAGACCACTAGGAGACAGACTCCTAGGAGACAGACTGCTAGGAGACAGACCGCTAGGAGACAGACTGCTAGGAGACAGACCGCTAGGAGACAGACCCCTAGGAGACAGACTGCTAGTAGATGCTAGGAGACAGATCTCTCTCTCTCAGCCTGTCTCTCTCTCAGCTTGGCTCTCTTGGTCCACCTGTCTCTCTCTCTCAGCTTGGCTCTCTCGGTCCACCTGTCTCTCACTCTCTAAGCCTGTCTCTCTCTCAGCTTGACTCTCTCGGTCCACCTGTCTCTCACTCTCTCAGCCTGTCTCTCTCTCAGCTTGGCTACATATGGTCTCGATCTGGAGTGAACATCCTGCTGTCTGTATATGTATCTCTGAGATAAGAGATGAACTCTCACATCGAGAGGGCAGTCTGAGACCTCACAAACAGCGTCGATGATGATGGGGTGTACGCTCCGCCACCTGGACGGACAGACAGACAGAAGACCTACTGACCCACTCTTTCAGAGCATTTCATAGAAAACGCAAAATATTCTCATCGAAAGCAGAGGGAATGTGCTTCAAAATATAAAAAAAGGAAATGCTTTCTGTGGATTACTGACCATCAGGAAAGAGGGAGGTAAAAAAATGTATACGATAGAAATATGTACATCACTCAACAGGTTGATGTAAATGTGGCAGTCATTGTTCTGAGCAGGATGTCCACACCAGCACATCATTTAATCTGGCCTCGGCTATCGGCTAGTCATGCCTAAATTTACGGAACTGTGCATGAGATGCGTGTGTGTGCATGTACTGTGTGTATGTGTGTGTGTGCATGTACTGTGTGTATGTGTGTGTGTGTATTTATGTGTGTGTGTGTGTGTGTGTGTATTTATGTGTGTATGTGTGTGTGTGTGTATTTATGTGTGTATGTGTGTGTGTGTATTTATGTGTGTGTGTGTGTGTATGTGTGTGTATTTATGTGTGTATGTGTGTGTGTGTATTTATGTGTGTGTGTGTGTGTGTGTGTGTGTGTGTGTGTGTGTGTGTTAAACCTGTAACCACCCCAGCAGCTGTCTAGGACACCAGCTCCAGAGTTTAGCCAATCAGACGCAGCATCTCTAAACCTGTCGGATGTGATTCACATCACATGGTGAGGGTGTCATCCCCCTACGCACCTCCTTGCCTTTAAGTCACTGCTCGATCCTGTCCCCTGTCTCCTTCCTCTGCCTCCTGTCTCCTGTCTCCTTCCTCAGCCTCCTGTCTCCTAGCGACCGTGTAGAATTGGTGTCAGCTTTGATAAAAGTGAAACCCTTTCTACACACAGTGTCAGTTCAGCCAATCAATTCATTAACAAGTTGTGTGTGCGTGTGCATGTGCGTGCGCCTGTGTGTGAGTGCACATTCAGTTGTGCCGGACAGACAGTGTAGCCTTGCAGGACTCTGATTGGTTGGTGCTTGACGAGGTTACTCATTAGGGACTATGTGATTCTAGCGCTGTCAGAGAGATGGGATTCTGGCTGCTGACCACCCCCTTGCTCACACTACTCTCTCTCTCTCATTGGTCAAACAAGGCCTCCATCTCATTGGCTGCCTGTAGCATGTGACCCTGGTCCGGGGAGGCCACGAGAAGGAAGATATGAAGCACTGTAATATCCTCCTGCGGTGACATGTGGACTTATACCTGTAGATGAGATAAGCAGCGGAGTCAGATAACATGTCCGACATATCTCACCCCAAGCTGGTCGCTTCACACACAGTCTGATAGCTGTAGCTACTCTAATATAACACCTCTCTCTCTCTCTCTCACTCTCTCGCTCTCTCGCTCTCTTGCTCTTGCTCGCTCTCTCTCCCTCTCTTTCTCTCTCGCTCTCACTCTCTCTATTACATTTTCTATATTTGTATCCCTCTGAATCCTCCTCTGCATCTCTCTTTCTACCTCCCACTCTCCCACTCTCTGTCTCTCTCTCCCCTCTCCTCCCCCTCCTCTCTCTCCTCCTCCTCCCGCTCACCCCCCCCCCCCCCGACTGTGTATAATATCTCCCAGCCAGACATCCTCTGAGTGGCAGCTTTAATATGGCCGTGATGTCTCCTTGATAAGCTCTTCCTCCTCCGCAATAAACACTTTAGTCACAGTGGAGGAGAGAGAGAGAGAGAGGGAGGGGGGAGAGAGAGGAGGGGAGAGAGGGAGGAGGGGAGAGAGGGAGTGGAGGGGAGAGAGAGGAGGGGAGAGAGGGAGTGGAGGGTAGAGGGAGAGGAAGGGAGAGAGAGGAGGGGGGAGAGAGAGGAGGGGAGAGAGGGAGGAGGGGAGAGCGCGGGAGAGGAGGAGGGAGAGAGAGAGGAGTGGAGAGAGCGGGAGAGGAGGGGAGAGAGAGAGTGGAGGGGAGGGGAGAGAGAGAGTGGAGGGGAGAGAGAGAGGAGGGGAGAGAGCAGGAGAGGAGGGGAGAGAGAAAGCGGGGGGAGAGAAAGAGGAGGGGAGAGAGAGGAGGGGAGAGAGAGCGGGAGAGGAGGGGAGAAAAAGAGAGAGGAGGGGAGAGAGAGGAGAGTGGAGGGGAGAGAGAGAGAGGAGGGGAGAGAGAGAGAGGATGGGAGAGAGAAAGAGAGAGAGGAGGGGAGGGGAGAGAGATAGAGAGTGGAGGGGAGTGAGAGAGAGAGAGAAGAAGAGCAAGAGAGAGAATGGAGGGGAGAGAGAGGAGGGGAGAGTGAGGTGGTTTGAAGTGGAGAGGGGCAGAGAGAGATTCTCTGTGAATTAAATGCGTATGTTTATAGTTTATAGTTCATTGTATTTACACACATAGTAAATACAATGTGTGTGTGTCTGTGTGTGTCTGTGTGTGTCTGTGTGTGTGGGTGTATCTAATCTTTGACTCAGGGTGTTCACAGGCTGCAGGGGGGGCTCATTAGGACTAAAACGACGTGTGACCTTTTAACACGCAAACACACACACTAATTACCCTGCCCCTAACCTTCAGCACAACCAATCATTTGAGGCCTTCATCGGAACCTTGCTTAGAAACAAGCTCCTCCCACTTCTCATCCAGAGCCAATCATCTTTCGTCGTCTGTCCGAAGTTGTCCTGGTGACTCGCTCTCCCTCACTTTGAGATCATGTTTTAGATGTTAAAAACACCTGAGTGTCCTAAAGCTAGCTTCCTCAGCTTGGAGTAGGACAGGGAGAAAGATTAAAAGACTAATTAAAGGGCCGGCGCAGCGCTAGCTCACTCATTAGCATAGCCTTGATGTGGAGACACAGGCTTTAAAATGCGTGTATTCACATGCTAACAAACGCCATTCAATTCAAACCACTTATTATTTTCCCTCTGTAATTTGTTCTATTAAGGGACCTTTCTTTTGTGTTGTTGAACATAAATGTTGCTATCAAAGCTAGCCGTGGTTCTGTTTTTTTAATGTGAATGTTGCTATCAAAGCTCAAAGCCGTTGTGTGTTTTCCAGCCTGAGTGTTGCTATCAGAGCTAGCTGTGGTTGTGCTTCTGGGTGTAAATGTTGCTATCAAAGCTAACAACGGTTGTGTGTTTTTCCAGTGTGAATGTTGCTGCCAGCGCTAGCTGTGGTTGTGCTTCTGGGTGTAAATGTTGCTCTCAAAGCTAACAACGGTTGTGTGTTTTTCCAGCGTGAGTGTTGCTATCAGAGCTAGCTGTGGTTGTGCTTCTGGGTGTAAATGTTGCTATCAAAGCTAACAACGGTTGTGTGTTTTTCCAGCGTGAGTGTTGCTATCAGAGCTAACAACGGTTGTGTGTTTTTCCAGTGTGAGTGTCGCGGCCAGCGCTAGTGCCGGTGTGAAGCGTTGAGGGAAGTGCAAGTAGTTGAGTGTCGCGTCTTTGATTTGCATGACAATGCATCCGCTAAACAAAGCGGTGTCGGCGATATCTGATGAGGCCGTCGCGTCGCGGGATTCATCTCGGCGGGAACAAAGCGCCCGGATAATTACAGGAAATTAGTGAGCGCTCTCTGATCGCCGTCGTCTCCGCGGCCTGCGCCCACGTTGCCACGGCGCTTCGTCCAATCACACGCACGTCCTGACGGGTCGCGTCCGCACACGCACTCGACCGGACTCCCCGTGTTAAGACACACGCTTGACTGTAAACACCGCGAGTTCATCCCTGTTGTCTCACGCACACGCACACGCACACACGTGCGTTACTGCTGTTATGTTGGGTCGATTAATGCATGTGTTCACACCCTTAAGAAATTGCTGTGAACGTCGTTATTTAAAAATCGAAATGTAAACGTATGTAGTCGATGTTGTTGTTAATGTGGTCTGACGTGTTCATGTGTTGAATGAACACATGAACACGTGAACGCATGAGCCTGTCTTCTGGGTCTCAGGAATACCAGGCTGCTCTTATCTACCTATAGTGACAAAGACACACACACACACACACACACACACACACACACACACACACACACACACACACACACACACACACCACACACACACACACACACACCATTCACAGCCACACAAACACACATACATACACACACACACACACACACACACACACACACACCATTCACACACACCATTCATACACACACACACCATTCACAGCCACATACACAAACACACACACACACACACACCATTCACACACACACACACACCATTCACAGCCACACAAACACATACACACTATTCACAGACACACAAAACCAACGCACAAACACACACACCATTCACTGACACACAAACACACCACACACACCCACACACTCACAGCTGGGGGTAGTCTATGCAAAATGTTGATGTGTCTTTGAATAAGACTCCTAACTTTGTGTGTGTGTGTGTGTGTGTGTGTGTGTGTGTGTGTGTGTGTGTGTGTTACAGTCCAGGAGAAGCAGCAGCTAGGGAAGGAAGCAGGTCTGACCATCCTGGAGGCTGGAGTCAGCGATGTGAGTTTCTTTGATACTTGTGTGTGTGTGTGTGTGTGAGTGGGAGTGGGTGAGGGTGTGTGTAAGTGTGTGAGTGTGAGAGGGAGAGGGTGTGTGTGTGTGTGTGTGGGTGGGAGTGGGAGTGTGTGTGTGTGTGTGTGTGTGTGGGTGGGAGTGGGAGTGTGTGTGTGTGTGGGAGTGGGAGTGAGTGTGTGTGTGTGTGTGTGTGGGTGTCTTAAATGTCATTTAAGCGTATGATTTTGCTCTGTGATTTCACTGGGACTAAAGCGTGTGATCAAGGGAATTGTAGACACACTAGACTTATAAAACAAGTGGGATTTCTCTCAGCCAGTGATCTTAGCGTGTGATTTCTCTCAGCCAGTGATCTTAGCGTGTGATTTCTCTCAGCCAGTGATCTTAGCGTGTGATTTCTCTCAGCCAGGGATCTTAGCGTGTGATTTCTCTCAGCCAGGGATCTTAGCGTGTGATTTCTCTCAGCCAGTGATCTTAGCGTGTGATTTCTCTCAGCCAGTGATCTTAGCGTGTGATTTCTCTCAGCCAGGGATCTTAGCGTGTGATTTCTCTCAGCCAGTGATCTTAGCGTGTGATTTCTCTCAGCCAGGGATCTTAGCGTGTGATTTCAGTGTCTTGGCATCCTGTGTGCACCTGCAGTCTGAGTCCTCGTCTCCAGGCGAACGGCGGCCGCTCTCCATAGCGTTCCATGGAGAGCGGTTCTCTTTGATATCTGCATCCATATTCACACGCCGCGCGGCCATGCTGTTGTCTCCATGGTAAAAAAGACGAACAACAAAACACACGCACCTCCTCGCGTCCCCTCCTCGCGTCCCCTCCTCGCGTCCCCTCCTCGCGTCCCCTCCTCGCGTCCCCTCCTCGCGTCCCCTCCACGCGTCCCCTCCTCGCGTCCCCTCCTTGCGTCCCCTCCACGCGTCCCCTCCTTGCGTCCCCTCCACGCGTCCCCTCCTCGCCTCGGCTAAGTGTTAATCAGCGGCCGGCGCAGCTCAACAGCCGCATTATGTGGAGTGGCGTGTCTTTGTGGGCGGCGGCCGGTAGAAGGAGGACAGGGCTGTGAAGGAGGACAGCGAGGGAATACTTGTGACGGCTCAGTTGAAAGAGAGGGGCTGATAAATATTCATTCCTCAGAGGTGAGGTTGTAATCAGGGCTCTATTGATGTGGTCTGCCTCGCTACCTCTCTCTACCGCTATCTCTACCTCTATCTCTCTACCTCTCTGTCTCTATACCTCTGTCTCGCTCTGTCTCTCTCTCTCTCTCTGTCAGTGTCTCTCTCTCTGTTCCTCTACCTCTTTCTCTCTCTATGTCACTGTCTCTCTCTGTTCCTATACCTCTCTCTCTCTCTCTCTCTCTCTCTATGTCACTGTCTCTCTCTCTCTCTCTCTCTCGCACTCCTTCTGTCTTGCTGCGCTAAACGGACGGCCTGTGACATGACAGCTGTTGCTACGGGCAACAGGACAGTCGCTACGTTAGAGACTGGATGCCATCACCTCTCCCCTCTCCCTTTCCCTCCCCCTTCCTCCCCCTCCTCCTCTCCTCCTCTGCTCTTTTAACATCTCCTCATTTACCTCCTCCTTCTTTTTTGTTATTGCCGCTCTGTGAGCTCTCTCTCTCCCCCTCTCTCTCTCTCTCTCTCTCTCTTCTCTCTCTCGCCCTCCCTCGTCTTCTCTCTCCCCTCTCTCTCGTTTCTCCTCCTGTGTTTAGCGGCTGTGTCTGTCACATCAGGCCCATTAGTAAATAATTAGCTGCAATCATAGCTTCTCCACTGGAGGAGGTGGAGGAGGTGGAGGAGGAGGAGGAGGAGGAGGAGGAGGAGGAGGAGGAGGAGGAGAGAGAGGAGACAGCAGAGGGAACAGAAGGAGGAGGAGAGCGAGAGGAAGGAGAGCAGGGGTGCTGTGTTCCACCTTAGGATATGTCTGACTGTCTGTGTCTGACTGTCTGTGTCTGACTGTCTGTGGCTTACTGTCTGTGGCTGACTGTCTGTGGCTGACTGTCTGTGGCTTACTGTCTGTGTCTGACTGTCTGTGGCTGACTGTCTGTGGCTGACTGTCTGTGTCTGACTGTCTGTGGCTTACTGTCTGTGGCTTACTGTCTGTGGCTTACTGTCTGTGGCTTACTGTCTGTGTCTGACTGTCTGTCTGTGGCTGACTGTCTGTGGCTGACTGTCTGTGGCTGACTGTGGTTTTGCGTGTTCTGTAAATAGAGATTGGAAGGTATTAGTGGACTAATCCCCCTCTTCCCACTTCTTCTCATTGTAAGCGTGTGTTATATATTATTATATGTAGTATGTTATTATCTGTAGTGCATTATTATAAAGACGCTGATCAGACACATCCACAGGGAACCAACTCCTAGACAGAGGAGGAGAGCGGGTGCTCAAACGTCAGCTTTTCTCATTTCCTACGGTCGCTTGACCAGCGTGTGGAGAGATTGAGGCGTCAGAACGAGACCTGAGTAGAGGACACACCGCAGCACCGTGGGCTGGCTGGGGACTGGGGTGGGGGCGTGTTGTGTTGTGGTATGTTGTGTTGTTGTGTCGTTGTGTTTTGGGGATAGGGGTGAGTGTGATGTGGTCTGGTATAGTGCGTGTTGGCTTGTGTTGTGTTGTGGTGGTGTTGTATGTTGTGGTGTGGTGTGTTAGGTTTTGTGGGGTGGTGTTTTGGGGACAGGGGTGGAGGTGATGTGGTCTTGTGTTGTGGGGTGGTGTTTTGGGGATAGGGGTGAGGTGTGATGTGGTCTTGTATCGTGTGTGTTGTGTGGTTGTGGGGTGGTGTTTTGGGGATAGGGGTGAGGTGTGATGTGGTCTTGTATCGTGTGTGTTGTGTGGTTGTGGGGTGGTGTTTTGGGGACAGGGGTGGAGGTGATGTGGTCTTGTGTTGTGTGGTTGTGGGGTGGTGTTTTGGGGATAGGGGTGAGGTGTGATGTGGTCTTGTATAGTGTGTGTTGGCTTGTGTGGGGTGGTGTAGTTAAGTCTTCAGTGTTTTTATTGAGGAGGAGGAAGAGGAGGAGCTGAGGGAGATGTCTGGGAGAAGGAAAGTCAATACCAGGAGATGAGGGATAAGCAAATGTCAACACAGGAGGGGAGGGACATCAATCAATAATCACCAATATCAGGATCAGGATAAATAGATGACCACAGCCCCAGCCCCGCACTCACACATCTGGGGAGGTAATCAGCGGGCTTCACCTGCAACGTTTCCTCACTAAACACGGTCTTACTAAACACAGGCTTACTGAACACAGTCTTACTGAACAGTCTTACTGAACACAGTCTTACTGAACACAGTCTTACTGAACAGTCTTACTAAACACAGGCTTACTGAACACAGTCTTACTGAACAGTCTTACTTAACACAGTCTTACTGAACAGTCTTACTAAACACAGGCTTACTGAACACAGTCTTACTGAAAAGTCTTACTGAACAGTCTTACTGAACACAGTCTTACTGAACAGTCTTACTGAACACAGTCTTACTGAACAGTTTTACTGAACAGTCTTACTGAACACAGTCTTACTGAACAGTCTTACTGAACAGTCTTACTGAACACAGTCTTACTGAACAGTCTTACTGAACACAGTCTTACTGAACAGTCTTACTGAACACAGTCTTACTGAACACAGTCTTACTGAACAGTCTTACTGAACACAGTCTTACTGAACAGTCTTACTGAACAGTCTTACTGAACACAGTCTTACTGAACAGTCTTACTGAACAGTCTTACTGAACACAGTCTTACTGAACACACCAGATGTTGCTCTGGGAGGCCAGATGTTGATCTGAGAGGCCAGATGTTGGTGTGGAAGGCCAGATGTTGATCTGAGAGGCCAGATGTGCAGGTGAAAGGTCACGACCTGCTGCGCTGGGGGTCGGCCTTTGAGCAGTTCCTTTCACCCTAACCTTTACTCCTAGCTGACCTTTTAACCCTAGATGCCTCTGATCCCACAAGAACCCACCTCCTGATATCTCTGACACCTCCTGCTCTCTCCTGCTCTCTCCTCCTCTCTCCTCCTCTCTCCTCTCTCCTCTGCTCTCTCCTCCTCTCCACATACCAGTGGTTTAATGAACACTGGTATTATGTATATTTACATGCAGGAATGTGTGTGTTAGTGTGTGTGTGCGTGTGTTAGTGTGTGTTTGTGTGTGCGTGTGTGTTAGTGTGTGTTTGTGTGTGTGTTAGTGTGTGTTAGTGTGTGTGTGTGTGTATATGCTCTTCTATTTGTTGGAATGGAATCTTTTCCTCATTAGACAGAGAGACGTTGGTATCTGAGGTATTTTGTACCTGATCTCTAGCCGTAGTCCCAGCAAAACCAGTAGCCAGGGTCCCAATAAGGGTCTTTTCAGCCATTTCTGTTGGTCCACCATGTTTGTTGCTGGTAGTGGTGGTGGTATTAATGAAAATAGTGGTGTTAGTGGAGGTGGAGAGATGAGAGATGGAGAGAGAGAGATGGAGAGAGAGAGAGAGAGAGAGAGAGAGAGAGAGAGAGAGAGAGAGAGAGAGAGAGAGAGAGAGAGAGAGAGAGAGAGAGAGAGAGAGAGAGAGAGAGAGAGAGAGAGAGAGAGAGAGAGAGAGAGAGAGAGAGAGAGAGAGAGAGAGAGAGAGAGCGAGAGAGAGAGAGAGACAGGTGTTGAGAGACGGAGAT
>JACYXH010000275.1:65000-72500 GCA_026745465.1 Lota lota | reverse complement strand
TACTGAGTGTGTGTGTGTGTGCGTGTGCTGCGTTGAGGAGTCTGACATTTATTCAGCCTCCCTGATCGGTTGTCACCGCGACCCGCTCCTGTTTGAACAGCGCTCTGCGTCTCTCCTGCGTTATTAAAAATGGGGGAGTCGAACAGCTGCCAGAGGGCAGGGGGAGTAGGAGGAGGAGTCTGTTAGCCGACAGGTCACTCCCCCATAGACCACGCCCCCAGACCACACCCCTAGGCCACACCCCATGGCACACCCGAAGCAACGTCCCCCAGGAAGAAAAGAGGAGAGGAAGGAAGGAAGGAAGGAAGGAAGGAGAGGAGAGGAGAGGAGAGGAGAGGAGAGGAGAGGAGAGGAAGGAAGGAAGGAAGGAAGGAAGGAAGGAAGGAAGGAAGGAAGGAGAGGAGAGGAGAGGAGAGGAGAGGAGAGGAGAGGAGAGGAGAGGAGAGGAGAGGAGAGGAGCAATTTAAACATGTATGAAAAAGATGGCTTTCAATTTAAAAGAGTGTAGAGCCAGAACCTAACATTATGGTTTATAGCTCTGTGGAGCAACAGTGTAGGCCCATTGTGGGGAGTGTGTGTCTGTGTGTGTATGTGTGTGTGTTTGTGTGTCTCTGTATGCTTATATATGTGTGTGTGTGTGTCTGTTTGCTTGTGTTAGAGCAGGACTAGGTGTGTGTGCGTGTGTTAGAGCAGGACTAGGTGTGTGTGTGTGTGTGTGTGTGTGTGTGTGTGTGCGTGTGTCAGAGTGGGACTAGGTGTGTGTGTCTGTGTGTGTGTATGTATGTCTGTTAGAGCGGGACTAGGTGTGTGTGTGTGTGTGTGTGTGTGTGTGTGTGTATGTATGTGTATGTCTGTTAGAGCGGGACTAGGTGTGTGTGTGTGTGTGTGTGTGTATGTATGTGTATGTCTGTTAGAGCAGGACTAGGTGGGTATGTGTGTGTGCGTGCGTGCGTGCGTGTGTGTGTGTGGTGAATGTGGGGGCTCCAGGCTGGATAGGGGTCTCCTCTTTGTTCCTGCTGCCATCTCCAGCTGCTAGGCAGGGGACAATAGAGAGGAGGGAGGGGGGAGGCTGAATAGAAAACTAAACTAGAGAGCCTCTCTGACCCCACTCCCCCTCCTCCCTCCTCATCATCTGCATCTGACAGGAACCTCCCTCCCCCCTCTTCCCTCCTTCACCGCCTCCTTTCTCTCTCAACACTCTCCTTAATCCCCCTCTCCCCCCTTCTTCTATATTCCTTGCCCCTCTCTCTCTCTCGCTCCTCTGTCTTTTCTCTTTCTCCTCTCTCACTCATCTCTCTCTCACTCCTCTCGTTCTCTTACTCCTCTCTCTCACTCCTCTCTCTCGCTCTCTCTCCCCTCCTCTCTCTGTCTCTCTCTGTCTGTCTGTCTCTCTCTCTCTCTCTCTCTCTCTCTCTCTCTGCTATGGGCAGCCGTTGCCTCATAGTTGGGTTTTCATTGGATTTTCATCCTTTCATGTTTCTATAAAACCTAAAAGACATATTTATAAATAATACAGAGCATATTAATTCCTGAAATGATGCTTTATGTTTATGGATGGATAGCTTCATGTTTCCGCTCTTTGTCTAGAGTTTGGATGACCACATCTGTATAGAAGCTGCTGGGCTTTGAGACCATTGTCTGTTGTCTGTAGACTAAATCTGATGAGGTGAGGAGAGGAGAGAGGGGGGAGAGACAGGGGAGAGGGGGGAGAGACAGGGGAGAGAGAGAGAGAGGGGACAGAGGAGAGAGAGAGGGGACAGAGGAGAGAGAGAGAGAGAGGATAGAGTGAGAATCAGAGAGGAGAGAGTGAGAGGAGAGAAAGAGAGGGGACAGAGAGGAGGGAGAGAGAGAGAGAGAGAGGATAGAGTGAGAATCAGAGAGGAGAGAGTGAGAGAAGAGAAAGAGAGGGAAGAGAGAGAGAGAGGGGACAGAGAGGAGGGAGAGAGAGAGAGAGAGAGACCCCCGGCCGCTGGACAAACGAGAGTCTTGCCCTGTATCCATTCACACTGCCGGCCAGCGCTGCTTTCAGCTCTTCAACGTCGGCAACATGTGGAGGCGTTGCCATGGCAACCGGTGGATATGACATGTGCACACGGGGGCTTGCGAGCGTCTGAATATAAGGAGGAGTCGGACCCCCCCCCCCCCCCCCCCAGCTTCTTTTCATGAGCGACCCGCTGCTGAAAGGCAGCCCGCACATTCTTCCAACGCTCGCTAAATCAGGCGGCATATCCCCTCTCCTCCTCCTGGCTTTTATTCTCCTCATTCTCCCTCCTGCTCTCTCATGCTCTCTACTCACTCACTCCTGCTCTCTCTCCTCTCTCCTGTTCTCTCCTGTTCTCTCCAGGCTTTCTCCTGCGCTCTCCTGCTCTCTCCTCTCTCCTCTCGCTCTCTCCTGCTCTCTCCTGCTCTCTCCTCTCGCTCCTCTCTCCTCTCTCCTCTCTCTCTTCTGCTCTCTCCTCTCTCCCATTCTCTCCTGTTCTCTCCTGCCCTCTCCAGGGTTTCTCCTGCTCTCTCCTCTCCCTCCTCGCTCTCCTCTCTCTCCTGCTCTCTCCTCTCTCTCCTGCTCTCTCTCCTCTCTCTCCTGCTCTCTCCTCTCTCCTCTCTCTCCTGCTCTCTCCTCTTGCTCCTCTCTCCTCGCTCTCTCCTGCTCTCTCCTCTCTCTCCTGCTCTCTCCTGCTCCCTCCTCTCTCTCTCCTCTCTCTCCTGCTCTCCTCTCTCTCCTGCTCCCTCCTCTCTCTCCTCTCGCTCCTCTCTCCTCGCTCTCTCCTGCTCTCTCTTCTCTCTCCTGCTCTCTCCTGCTCCCTCCTCTCCCTCCTCTCTCTCCTCACCTCCACGATGGAGCGGAGGTCTTTTTGCGCGGGAGCAGCCTGGGGTCCTGGCTGGGGAGGTGGTGCAGGGAGATGATGGAGACGTAGGGGTGGGTGCTGGACCACGCTCTCTGGAATAAGAGACATGTGGGCCGCTGGCTGGCTGGCGCGGGCTGCAGACGGACGAGGACGGGGGTAAATATTGCGCTGCAGTAGATGTCGCCTGTGTTGTATTTACTGAGCCGGTTGCAACGCGGCCGCGGTAGAAATTGATCTGGAAACGTGTGAATTTGTCGATTCAACGTGTCGGCTCTCCGGCTCGTTTTTAGTTGACGTTTTAGGAGTGAGCTTTTTAAATATTTCCTCGCCCCCCGGGGCTGTTTGTGTTGTCCTCCAAATGTAATATTAATTTCGACACGTATTTTATTTATTTCTGCGATACTTTTGCACGTTTAATTTATTTAAATGCATCTAAATTAGTCTATGTGTAATATAGCAATAATAAACACAAATGTAAAGCAAGATTTCATAGTAATTATTGTCTGAATTTAACCTCAAGCTTGTTTGTGGTCGCGGCCGTGCATACTGGGACAAAGTTTGCTTCAGATTTGCTCCTGATGCTGGATTAAGGAACTCGATACTATTCTTATTTCAAGCAATCTTTTTAATTTAATGCACGCACTACATGCACCATTAATGCCCATCATGCAACATCTGCACTTAAGATCCGTTTATTCTATTCTACTCATTCTCTTCTGTTCTCCATTAAATTAAAAGTCATTAAATTGACACCGTTTACACCTGAAATGTATTTCAAATTAACAAAAAAAAATTTTTTATGAGTGATCAAAATCAGAAACAGAAATAGTATTGGCTGAACTACTAATGTGCAAAGAGTGAATGTTGTGTCCGCAGTCGTTCAGCACTCAAGTTCAAATCTAGAATAAGAAGTAGAAAAGGATAAATACATATGTAAATAAAAAAATAGATCAACAAAATGTGCATTTTTTCTTTTTTTTACGTGTGTGCGCACACATAGATTTTGTTTAACATTTTGAATACAACTGATCTTCCAAAGATCCCGTCCAGGATTAAGGAGACACGGCTTACACTACGCAGGCTTACAGTCTGTGATGGAAGATGGATATTCTAATTATTGTATTTCTGGAGGTTTAGTGTGAGTGTATTCTGGAGGAAGTTGTCTTTGTGCGTCTGGATGCTTTGTGATGTGAGTGAATAGCACCCCTCCATCCCTCCATCCCTCCACCCTCCACCCCTCCACCTCTCCATCCTCCACTCCTCCACCCTCCATCCCTCCACCCCTCCACCCTCCACTCCTCCACCCTCCACCCCTCCACCCTCCACCCCTCCACCTCTCCATCCTCCACTCCTCCACCCCTCCACCCTCCACCCCTCCACCCTGAACACTTCTGCCGTCTGTCTTCGCTCAGGCTCAATAGAAGCAGGAGATAAAGGAATAATCAGTACACACTCTAACCCGAACCCGCGAGCACAGGGTCTGAACCCTTTCTTCCATGACATTATAGTGTCAAACCCTAACTTTAATGACATCATAGTGTCTAAACCATTACTTTACTGACATCATAGGGTCTAAACCCAAACGTTAATCATATCATGGGGTCTAAACCCTGACTTTAGTGACATCATAGGGTCTGATCCCTTACTTCAACGACCTCATAGGGTCAAAACCCTAACTTTAATGACATTATAGGGTCTAAACCCTAACTCACAAGCAAAGGGCGTAGATCGTAGACCCTCAAGATGAGGGTCTAAACCCTCACCCTAATTACATCAGAGGATCTTAACCCTAACCTTAATTACAGTTTGGGGTCTAAAGCATAACCGACTAACCCCTTACCATAATAACATCATAGGGTCAAAACCCTAACCCATGAGCATAGGGTCTAACCCTAAATTGAATGACATCATAGGGTCCAAACCCTAATCCCAATCACGTCATAGGGTTTAAACCCTAATCGGCTGAATTACATCGTAGGTTCTCCACCCTCACTCTAAAGACATAATCGTTTTTAAACCTTAACCATATTAACATCACTAAACCATATCTCTAATTACAATTGTTAAAATGTATATCTAAACCATTAAAATAATATTTGGCTTATGGTCTCGTGGCAGTATTAGTAACACATAATATAACAAATAATATGGGGACCTCAATCATATATTAAAATGTCATTTTATTTCATAGCTGGGAAATAATGTTACTTTTTTTAATCAAATGATCAAATATGCTATTTGATTATGTCTAAAGGAGTTATTATAAACTGTAAATCACTTACAATATTACAATGTAATTGAAAAGTTAGAGTAATTATACTTGCTCTAAATGTTTAGTTAAGTGTGGTTTTATAGGGAAATTTGCAAATCCAAATATTACAAACATGTAAAGTATAATGATTATTAAACAAATTTTTTTGTTCTAAACATAGCATTAATATAAAGGCTGTCACATCATCATATGTTTTTATTTTCCATCTTATTTTAAATACATGTATTATAACTATTATTATCATGTACTATAACTATTATTATCCATATATTATAGCTATTATCATCCATGTATTATAACTATTATTATTATGTATTATAACTATTATCATCCATGTATTATAACTATTATTATCCATCTATTATAACTATTATTATCATGTATTATTCCTTCTACTTTATACACACTAGTCCAATCATAGCCAGTTATATTTATTTAAACCAATATATTCTCCTGCTAAATTATACCCGATTAGATTAAAATGAATGAGGTGGATTCTCGGGGGGCATTGTGGGATAGAGAATAATAACCGCTTGAGCAGGTCTGGGGTCTGTGAGCGACCGGGCTGCCGAGACACTGACTGCTGGACCGCAGCGATAAGCTCCGCACAACTGATCCCAGCTCCACTAGATATCGTTTATATAATATATATTAAAATATATATAAACATATATATGTACATGTATATATGTATATATTTATAAATATACATATATACATGTATATATATATGTGTATATATATTTGTGTGTATATATACATATATGTATATTAATATTAATATACATTACCGGTTAAGTTTTAACATCACTATAGTATATTACTATATAGATCGACTATATTACTATTTAGTTTACACTACCGTAACGGCTTGATGACATCACTATAGTATATTACTATATAGATCGACTATATTACTATTTAGCGTCCTGTAGGATTTAGGGATCTAGTGGGGGAGAAGGTGGAATGTCTGTACAAGATTTAGTGCTATATGTTTTATTTAATATCAGTTAGTAGGCAACAACTCAGAGTATTTAGTGTGTATATAACACTCCTCCAAGATATATAGTTTGAATATAACAGAATCCTAGTATATATGTTGTGGACATAATCAAATACTGAGTATATATTAGTTATGTATATACCAGAATCCTAGTATATATAACAGAATACTGAGTATATATTAGTTGTGTAAATAACAGAATCCTAGTATATATAGTGTGTATATAACAGAATACTGAGTTATGTAGATATCAAAATCCTAGACTATAAACTATAAACTACAGTGTGTATTTGTTCTGATTGGAGCACAGTAAGGAGTATGGTGTGTTTTGATTGGACAACGCCTGGTCCACCTGCGCTTATATTAAACAGCACCCCCGCTCGAAGTAAAATGCTATAACGAGATGCGGCTAACCTTCTGCTAGCTCGTGCCCCAAGGCTATCTGTTAGCACTAGCCGTCTTCAAGATAAGATTATATTTGATTAATCTGTCAGTGCTCAGAGCTTATCAGAACGTCGGACCCAGGCGATAGCAAAGGGGAATAAGCATATATTTAAATCATAATGTGCATTGTAGAACCAATTTACTGCATGCTATTTAATTTCATGGTGATGGGCCTCCTGGTGGAGTTGGGCCTCATGGTGGAGGAGGGCCTCCTGGTGGAGTTGGGCCTCCTGGTGGAGGAGGGCCTCAGTGGGGAGTTGGGCCTCAGTGCGGAGTCGGTGGGCCTCATTGTGGAGGTCTTGGGCCTCATTGCAGAGGTGGGCCTCAGGGTTGAGGCGGGCGTAAGGGTGGAGGAGGGTCTCAGGGTGGAGAGGCCTCAGGGCGGAGGAGGGTCCCAGGGTTGAGGAGGGCCTCAGAGTGGAGGTCTTGGGCCTCAGTGCGGAGGCACTAGGCCTCAGTGCGGAGGCGGTGCTGGTCATGGTTGTTAATGGGCTGGCCGGGGGTGAATAGTGGTTGTAAAGCCTCTCATTAGTGCTGGCTAATGAGGGGGGCGGGGACTAACATGATGGGGGAGGGGGGCAGTGCTCTAAATGTGACTAAAGCCTTCACTTTCACTCTGTGCATGTGTGTGGGTGTGTGTGTGTGTGTGTGTGTGTACATGTGTGTTGTTTTCTGTTTATTTATTTCAAATACATTTTATGATTATTATTATTCATGTGTTATTCCGACCCATTCATACCCACTACTACTTTTCTAACCAGTTGAATGTGTGTGTGTGTTGTGCGTTTGTGTATCTGTGTGTGTTGTGTCTGTGTGTGTGTGTTGTGTTTGTTGTGCGTGCTTGTGTATCTGTGTGTGTGTGTGTGTGTGCGTGCGTCTGTGTGTGTGTGTCTCTGTGTGTGTGTGTGTTGTGTGTGTTGTGCGTGTGTGCTTGT
>JACYXH010000275.1:57500-60000 GCA_026745465.1 Lota lota | reverse complement strand
TGGTTTCTCCCATGATGCATTGCGTCGGGTGTTGTTGGTAATTTTCCGCTGGCGTGAAGGACCAGCATTACCTGTCTCTCCCCCCCCCCTCATCCTTAAGACCCTCCACACACTGTTCCCATGACAACTAGGACTCCCAGCCCAGCTCTCTGATTGGCAGAGTTAATCCCTCCATTCACTAACCCTCCATTCCTTCTGTCTGAGGACTGCAGCACACTCCACTGCTCCTCCATCTCAGTACTACCTCCACCCTTACCTCCACCCTGACCTCCGCCTCCACCACCTCCACTGCTCCTCCATCTCAGCACTACCTCCACCCTGACCTCCGCCTCCACCACCTCCACTGCTCCTCCATCTCAGTACTACCTCCACCCTGACCTCCGCCTCCACCACCTCCACTGCTCCTCCATCTCAGCACTACCTCCACCCTTACCTCCACCCTGACCTTCGCCTCCACCACCTCCACTGCTCCTCCATCCCTCCACCATCTACACCCACTGCCTCCACCCAGACATCCACCTCCACCACCTCCACTGCTCCTCACCCAACACCAACACCACCTCCACCCTAACCTCAACCCTGGCCTCCCCCACCCTGACCTCCACTGCTGCCCCATTCGCCCAATACCTCCACCCACCGCTACATCAACCCTAACCCCCCCCCCCCCCCCCCCCCCTTCTCTCTCTCAGAGTTCAGAGTTGTGGTTTAATTTGATCTCGCAGTCGATCCGCACAAACAGTTACCCCTCCCGGTACCGCCAGACAAAAACCTGGCTGGCTCTGAAAGACAGCCCATAATAACAACACCCTGGTTCTCAGCCTCCATCTCAGGTCTCTTTCTCTGCCGGCGGCTCGTTAAATGCCGGCGTCTGATTGGCTGTTCTTTGTTGGTTCCCCAGGCCTACATGGAGGACCACTTGAGGAACAAGCACCGTCTGGATGGGGAGTGGGAGGCGCTGCAGGCCTACCAGGCCGAGCCCAGCGCCAGCACCACGGCCCAGCACACACACCACGCCAAGCGCAACCGCAGCCACGCCCCACTGGCATGTAGGTACTCACACACACACACACACACGCACACACACACACACACACACACACCACGCCAAGCACACGCACGCACACACACACGCACACACACACGCACACACACACACACACACCACGCCAAGCACACGCACGCACACACACACACCACGCCAAGCACACACACGCACGCACACACACACACACCACGCCAAGCGCATGCACGCACATACACCCACACACTCACATACATACACAGACACACACACACATTCACACGCATGCACACACTCACATACATACACAAACACACACACACACGCACATACATACACACACACACACACATACTAACACACATAAATGCATGCACACATGTACACACACACACATGCACACACAAACACACGCACGTACGCGCACATACACTGCACACACACGCACAACCTCCATGCCTTACGATACTATATGTTTTATATGTAATCTTTATATAAATTACAAATCTCCCGTTCTAGCATAAGTAAGTACATCTTAATCGTTTCTGTAATCATAATTAATCATATTTTATCATTTAATCATTTCTTTATTCGCCCTTTAATCTGGAAGACAATATTCATGCTGCTGAAGACCTTAAAAAAAATTCTAAATATAAATATACAAACTTTTTAATAGAACACTTAAATATTATGTTTGATTATATATGATTAAGTATATATGATTATCAACATAGACATATAACGTTTTCTTGTATAGTTTAAGTCACAAAGTCATACAGTAATCATGGTTTCAGTAAAATGTTACAAAAATAACTAAAATAATAAATACAATTTCTAGTCGATAAGATCGATTAATTACATCTGTTTTTATATTATGAACACACACATTGTCTCTCACATGATCAGATATTAACGAATGATTCATAATTGATTCTATAATTAATCTCGTCTGTATTGACGGGGAGTGCAGGTTCGATTCCGTCCATTATCCCTACGGACGGAGTGACTGATCAACTCTGCTGAAATGTCGTCGCGTCAGAGTATCACTCTGGCGTGCCCTGGGCGCGTGCGTGACTCGCGGTGTGTGTCTCCCTTTCAGACGACCACTCCAGGATAACCTTGAAGCCGGAGAATAACCAAGGCAACGCAGACTACATCAACGCCAGCCCCATAGTGAGTGCTGTTTGTTAAGCTAGCTGTGTGGCGCCGTGCGGGTTAGCGTAGCGCTACGTTGGCGCGGACAACACGCTGGATGCTGGGAGGCTGTGCGGCACTTCTCTGCTCTGTAGTCTGCTGTCATGTAATACAAACATCCTCCTCTTCCCTCCTCTTCCCTCCTCTTCCCTCCTCTTTCCTCCTCTTCCCTCCTCTTCCCTCCTCTTTCCTCCTCTTCCCTCCTCTTTCCTCCCCTTCCCTCCTCTTCCCTCCTCTTTCCTCCCCTTCCCTCCTCTTCCCTCCTCTTCCCTCCTCTTCCCTCTG
>JACYXH010000275.1:45000-52500 GCA_026745465.1 Lota lota | reverse complement strand
GGGGGGGGGGGTCCTACTTCCGCTGCGCTTTGCTTCCTGGGCTCTGGTGGAGAAGTCATCGTCTCAGGTGTTTGGTGTTCTGAACGTTCTCGAGGAACAGTCGGCATCCGGGACACTGTTCTTCTCCTCGGGATCTCTCTGCTACTCCTCCCTCCTCCGGGTCAGGAAATGACCATCAGCCCCGCCTCAGAACGGGCATCCCATCGCCCCCCCCCCCCCCCCCCCCCCCCCGTCGCTGGGCGGACCCCCTGCTGTGCGGACCCCCTGCTGTGTGGAGCCCCTGCTGTGTGGCGGTTGCCAGTGTCATTTTTGTGATGTTGCAGCTCGTAATATGAGCCCAGTTGCATAGTCACAAAAGTGATCATTGGAGACTGCATCTTCCCGGGCAGCCCTGAGCATGCTCAGTCGCTCTCTTTCACCCCCCCCCTCTCTCTCTCTCTCTCTCTCTCTCTCTCTCTCTCTCTCTCTCTCTCTCTCTCTCTCTTTCACCCTCTCTCTCTCTATCTCTATCAATATCTCTCTCTCTCTCTCTCACTCAAAATGCTTTCTCATATTCCTTTAGATTTTTTTCTAGAATGCCACTCTTATTTCTTTTTTTATCAAGCGAAACTGTTGCAAGAATCAAAGCACCGATTTTATGGTTTAAATTTAAAGGTTTGAGGTTTTTGATGTTAGCATCAAGCTAACCATAGCATTAAGATACAATAGCACGAGGCTTACTATAGCATCAAACTAAAAATAGCATCAGGCTCACCATAGCATCAAGCTACCCATAGCATCGGGCAAACCACAGCATCAAGCTTAACGTAGCATCTAGCTTAACGTAGCATCAAGCTTAACGTAGCATGTAGCTTAACGTAGCATCAAGCTTAACGTAGCATCAAGCTTAACGTAGCATGTAGCTTAACGTAGCATCAAGCTTAACGTAGCATCAAGCTTAACGTAGCATCAAGCTTAACGTAGCATCTAGCTTAACGTAGCATGTAGCTTACCATTGGGTCACGTTAACCATTGCATCAAGCTAACCATGATGTTGTTTTCTCTTATATTCCAGGAAGGTGAACAAGTGCTACCGGGGCCGGGCCTGTCCTATCATCGTTCACTGCAGGTGACCCCCGTTATCCACCATGGGTCCCACTGCTGATAGCATTATAGATCTGGTTGATTTATGTTGTTTTTTTATTGATACTAGCAGTGTCTGCGCAGCATGAAAAACACCTCTATGTTATCACTGGCACTTCTGCATGTGTAGTAAAGTCTGTTGTTTTAGCTGTTTATATTTTTTATGTTAAACATTGTGTTTTTTCTCTCTCTGCCTCTCTCCCTCTCTCTCCCTTCCTCCCCCCTACAGTGATGGATCAGGGAGAAGTGGCACCTATATTTTGATTGACATGGTCCTCAACAGAATGGCTAAAGGTAGGGTCACTCTGTTCCCCTGGCAACGCAGGTACCCTCTCATCCTCCCCCCACACAGGAAACGTAGTAGGAGGGGAGAGAGGAGAGAAGGAGGGGAGAGAGGAGAGAAGGAGGGGAGAGAGGAGAGGAGGAGGGGAGAGAGGAGAGGAGGAGGGGAGAGAGGAGAGGAGAGGAGAGGAGAGGAGAGGAGAGGAGAGGAGAGGAGAGGAGAGATGAGAGGAGGAGGTGAGAGAGGAGAGGAGAGGAGAGGAGAGGAGAGGAGAGGAGAGGAGAGGAGAGGAGAGGAGAGGAGAGGAGAGGAGAGGCAATACAATACAATACAAGAACGTGACAAGAACTGCAGAGTGCTGAATTATTGGGTTATTTTATGTTTATTTGGTTTTAAGGATTTGAAAACAACTGAATATGTGTACGACACAGTAGTGGATTGCTAGAGACTAGTGAATTATTACAAAGCAGTGGATTCGCCCGTTTTTAATCTAATAATATGTGTCAGATTAATAATGTGAGGTTTTTGCCAGCCAAAGATACCCTGTACTGTATCATGTTTAACAAAGATTATATCCGTCACTGTGTGAATGCTTCAGAAGGAAGCGTTGTGAAGTCAGATTAAACCATAGTGGTGTGAAGCCATATTAAACCATAGAGGTGTGAAGCCAGATTAAACCATAGTGGTGTGAAGCCATATTAAACCATAGTGGTGTGAAGCCAGATAAAAGTGGTATGTGGATTAGGGGGATAATCTGTATTATGTGTTTCAGGAGCCAAGGAGATCGACATCGCAGCCACGCTGGAACATCTCCGAGACCAGAGACCTGCCATGGTCCAGACCAAGGTAGAGAGAGAACGAGAGAGAATGACACACACGTATGTCCCTCTCCCGCAGTAAAGATCGCGGTCCACGAGCTCCCCCTGGTGGTGTAAACCAGTACTGCAGCCCCAAATGCCCGCAGCCTACACATGCCAGCCCTGCCACAAGTGAGCTCTCCTGTGTTCTGTATCTGAGGAAATAAAGCAGTGGTTCTGGAGCTTTGTGGTTCTGCTCTCCGGCGATACCAGAAATACACCCATCGATCTGAAACTCCCATCATCCTCTCTGCTCTGAGATGTTGGCCTTGAGCCCGCGGGCGTCCTTAAGGCATCCGGCATGACTCACACACGCACACACACACACAAACACAGACACTCACACACACACAAACACAGACACTCACACACACACAGACACAGACACAAACGCACAAAACTTTAGTTGATGGGGGCTATAAATCCTATGATTATCTACTAACCTCTCTCTCGCTCTTTGTCTCGCTCTCTGTTCCCTCCTCTCTCTCTTTCTCTCTCTGTTCCCTCCTCTCTCTCTTTCTCTCTCTGTTCCCTCCTCTCTCTCTCTCTCTGTTCCCTCCTCTCTCTCTCTCTCTCTCTCTCTCTCTCTCTCTCTCTCTCTCTCTCTCTCTCTCTCTCTCTCTCTCTCTCTCTCTCTCTCTCTCTCTCTCTCTCTCTCTCTCTCTCTCTCTCTCTCTACAGGAACAGTTTGAGTTCGCTCTTACAGCCGTGGCAGAAGAGGTCAACGCTATTCTGAGAGCTCTCTCTCAATGATCCTACCAGTCATCCAGTCAATTAACCAGCCAACCAGTTAACCAACCAGCCAACCAGTTAACCAACCAGTCATCTAGTAGAGTTACGGTTTGATTGCATTTAACCGATTCAGCTTATAAAATCTGAAGCCTTTAGAATCGCTTATCCAATTTTTTGTCATTTGTTTTTTGGGGAAACAAAGGCATTCTCTTTCTCTCTCTCTCTATCTCTTTCTCTCTCTCTTTCCCCCTCTCTCTCTAACTCTCTCTCTATCCCTCTCTCTCCCTCTCTCTTTCTCTCTCTCTCTCTCTAACTCTCTCTCTCTCTTTCTCTCTCCATTACCCCTGCCGTTCCTAACTGTATGATATGATGATTGTATCATTATTCAAATTATCATGTTAATCATGCAATCAAGTTACAGGATTTGCTGTAAATGTAAAAAATGATATGAATTAGAGGGAATTGAAATGTAATAAAATATAGTATCTGTTTAAAGTGCAGTTAATGAAAGTTACAGTGGTTGTGTGGCGTTGTGAGGACCGAATGTGATCTGAAACCTGTCAATATGAAACTACAACTAGATGTTATTTGGTGTGTTCTTCTCTCTTGGATGTAAAACCACAAACTGATATTATATTACTCCTATATATATATATATATATATATGTATATATATATACATATACATATATACACATATACATATATATGTATATGTATATATACATATACATATATACACATATATATACATATATACACATATACATATATATACATATATATACATATATATATATGTATATGTGTATATATATATGTATATGTGTATATATATATATATATATATATATATATATATATGTATATGTGTATATATATATATATATATATATATATATATATATATATATAGTGTGTGTGTGTGAAGAGCGAGAATGTGTGTGTGTCCTTTAATAGTCCATGTGTCTTGTACAACAAATGATAAAGCAGCCCAACTTAAACACCAGCCCACGGCTATCTGTAGTGAAGCCCGACAAGTAGCATTCTGATTGGTTCAAATATGTGCCCGTCGATGTCATTCAGCTGCAGCTTGAACCAATCCGAGGCCGTGTCTGCTCTGCCTGTTTGTTGTTTTAAGATTTGGTGACGATGTAATATTTATTTATTCCTAAACAAATTAGAATGTTAGCAATTCTGCCAACATCAATGTAAATACAAACGACAGATTTATCTTATATATATATGTATAACTATATGATATATATATATATATATATATATATATATATATATATATATATATATATAGTTGTCCATCATTCTTGTCATCATGTGACCTGTGTCTCCAATGGACCTCTCTAGACCAAACACATAATATAGACTTATACGAATACAGTGCTATTTAAATGATATATTCCGTTTCCCGAATAAAACCCGATATATTTTGTGTGGAGATTGATACTAAATAAAACTACAGATGATACTGCGTTACTGTCCTTGAATCATGTGCATGATTAAAGGGAGACAACCCTTTAGAGACAACCCGAACCAACACAAATCCGAAACATTCAGAGTTGTATTGTTCTTATCAAACCACCGGAGAAGCGCGTGTGTGTGCGCACGTTGAAGTGGACACGTGGATCCTCTCCGGTTGAACTTGAATCAGGAACATTGGAATGAATCACTTTGTCCCATTTGTGGGACAGTTTTAAATCCTTATTCATTGAGGAATTTAAGAGTCGTACATGAAGGCTGCGGATCCATGCTTCCCCGGCGTCGTAGGACTGGCCGTCCTGCCAGCATGTCCTCCTTTATGGTCCAGTCGCTCCGGGACAGTACAATCTGAACCTCTGACCTCGCTGTGGGAGAGGACACCCATTTAGCCGCTGTGGGAAACCTTCCATTAAGGCAAGCGCTGCGCAACAGGTTGTTGGGTCAGAACCAGACAGCAGGTTTGGGTTCGCTGATGATGGTTTTATTATCGCTCCTCTTCCGACACGAATGTAGGCAGACTTTAAAAAATAAATAAAGAAATCACGCTCATTGGCTGACTTTATATACTGAAGATAATTTGGGAATGGTTTGCACTCCATATCTTTGGGTGCCTGCATTACAATCCGATACATTTGTGTCTCATTAGAACTTGTAAAGATGTATATTACAGGGTACATTTCCACTTAATTGGCGGGTTTGGTATGCTGGTATAATGGTGACTTCTGGATCGTTATGAAGACCCAGCAGAGGTCGACCTCCCTGATCGCAGTGTGCAGGGTTTCAGGACACGGTTTCAATAGAATCATTCATTAGAAACTACAGGTTCGGTTTTTATTGTAATTCACACAATATGCACGGCTTTTCCGTGTATACCATGCCAATTGTGGGTCGTCAATATCACGTCGGTCGTTTCGACGTCAAAATACGACGCCGCCGCCGCCCCCCCCCCCCCCCCCCCCCCCCCCACACACACACACACACACACAAATCGACACTCTGGACGTCGCGATGTTTGGTGGGTAGCTCAGGATCGTGGAAACAGTGGACGACTGTTTACCAAAATCACCGTCATCTGGTTTGATCGCTGACGCCTACGTCATCCACCCGGCGGTCTTCCGAGTCGGCGCTTCGTGTCCGCTGCAGTGCAGCCCGGACGCATGGTCACGCTGCTGCAGAAGCAGGCGCGTCGATGATCAGTCCCGTCGCCTACCTAGACATGTCGCCAAGTCTTGTTTGTTTGTTTGCTTGTTTGTTGTTTTAAACACGTTTGCAGTTGAGTTGGATTAAGCAGCAGCGGTTCCCAGGGTTGGGCGCGGCATCCCCCCCCCCCCCCCCCCCCCCCCCTACCGGCGTCCCCTCAACACAGCACACTCCGGTCGGAGCTGTCAAAGTCCGGACCACCAGGCACCGCTAGTCGTCCACGGCCGCGAGCATGGCGAACCCGGCGGAGTGTACCATCAAAGTGATGTGCCGTTTCAGACCCCTGAACAAGTCCGAGGTGGCCCGGGGAGACTCGTACATCCCGAAGTTTCAAGGGGATGACTGCGTGGTGATTACGGTACGTAGGCCAACACCAAAGGAGCAAACGGCACCCCAGCATGGTTCCTCTCTTTACCGTGAACATGCTGCGGAGTAGGAGGTAAGTGCCTAGAAGAGAAGGGTTGAAGCACAGAGACTTGTGTGCTTGTGGGCTCTGAACCCGTGAGCTGAGGTAGCTGAAGAGCACAATAAATAAAAACATCCTTTTGCGTTAATTGTTTTCGTGCTGCAAGGTTTGCTGACAAAAGTTTGCTGTTAACATGTGTTAAATAGAGAAGTATAAATGAACAACAGATTAGGATCCGCAACTCATCTTGTTGGCTCTTTGTTTTGATGTGAGAATATTACGAGTCATCCCAGTCCTCAAATCTGTAACAAGTCGAGAGCAGGCCCCTGATATAAACTGGTTAACGCAAAACCAATACTGTTTGTTTATGATATCCATACTCAATCTTAACTTCGTTTTTTCCAAACCTCTGTGAATTTATTTATATATATATTATACCAAATGATATAGTTGTTCATTTTGACCCTACCCCAAAGGCTTCGGTTTTGCATTAACTATATATATATATAAATAAATCAGGTGTGTTTGTACTGCGTGTAGTTTGATCAGATCTCCATTTGGGTGTGGTGCTTCATGGGATTGAAAGGAGTCGTTTTATCTGAGAGCTCAGAAACCAGCGAATGTCAAGACAACCCGTCCTCCTTGCTCGTCCTTTATACTGGAGGCTGAACACCGCCCTGATTAGCCTTCGTACCGCGGCGACCACAAAGGCCCAATGGTCGACCTCAATGAAAACCAGCCGCCGTCGAGCTAGGAAGGACACTCAGAGGGGTACGCCGAGGTGGCTGTGGATACCGTGTGGATACCGCTGTGCCCGCATTCAGACGAGTTGTTTGATTCATCCCGTGTGCGTCCGGATGTAAGTTTGCCTGGTTGGGATTCGGCAGGATGTTAGCATCCGTGATGCGCCGCGGCACAATGATGTCATCAGCCTCTGCCCGGGTGGGTCGTCTACGCAGGCTAACCGTGGTCAGCCTTGCATCACGGGCGGCCTAACAATATCCTCTGTCTTTCGCCGCCGTTTCTGTTGCTGTCTGTTGCTTTGTGGCTGTCTGTTGCTTTGTGGCTGTCTGTTGCTTTGTGGCTGTCTGTTGCTTTGTGGCTGTCTGTTGCTTTGTGGCTGTCTGTTGCTTTGTGGCTGTCTGTTGCTTTGTGGCTGTCTGTTGCTTTGTGGCTGTCTGTTGCTTTGTGGCTGCGTTTCAGTGTCTGGCTGTTATTCTCAGGACCAAATTGCACACAAATCAAATCAAAGCTTTAAAGTGAGGATCATCTCAAACTTAAACTCGGCCCGTGGTGAGTTCTGGGTCTGTCTGTCCCAGACAGTCCAGACGTCTGAGTGGCTTGGCTTCTGGCCCGCTGACTTGATGCCAAGTTCTCTTCCTGGGTATGCGTGGTCCATCTTC
>JACYXH010000275.1:22500-40000 GCA_026745465.1 Lota lota | reverse complement strand
GGAGAAGGAGAAGAACAAGACCATGAAGAACACCATCACCTGGCTGGAGAACGAGCTCCACCGCTGGAGGAAAGGTAAGAACAAGACCACGAAGAACACCGTCACCTGGCTGGAGAAGGAGCTCCACCTCTGGAGGAAAGGCACCACACACAGGCGCTGAGCCAAAACATTCCAGTATTTGGAAAGTCCTTTCTTAGGAATGTGTTCAGATGTGTTTTTTTTTCTTTGGTTTGACGATAATGACCGCTCGCCAGGAAGGGCCCGATCCAAATTGAAAGTGGCCTTTTATGGCAGCATAGCGTCAGATAGAATCACACCTCAGTAGGCGGCTGGAGGATGGTCTCACGCCGCGTGGAACGGGTTCAGAGCATCGCTGCCTCTGGGGAGTTGGAGGCCGAGTCTCCCAGCTCTACTCTTGACCGGAGCTCAGTGGTTCTGGTCGCTGGCTGGGTCGTTAGTGCTGAGGCGCAGGTTCCCTGTTTGGGCCTTTGGAATGAACTTTGACTGCTTTGTTTTAGCCATTAATGTTAACTGTTAAAGTTGTCGATTTGTCATTGTTGCGGTCAATCGTGGGTTATTCTTCCTACACAGTGAATTACAAGAGGTTTGTCTCATTCCTCAAAATGCCCTGGCATTGATCCTTCATCCTCATGAATGACTACACTGTCGTTATCTATATAGTTACTCTGTGCGTTATCTGGCACTTATTTTCCATCACTGACCGTCCTGTCCTTCTCCGTCTCATGCTGTGCTTCTGGCGCCCCCTGCAGGTGAGAGTGTGCCGGAGGAGGAGCAGTTTGACAAGGAGAAGGCCAAGGAGGAGGTGCAGGCCATTGAGAATGTGCTCAACCACGACAAGATGGCGCCCACGCCGGCCCTTGGGAGCCCCTCCGGGGTCCAGCTCTGCCGGCCGGAGAGGGACTCGTGTGAGGCGGAGCTGACCAAGCTCTACAAGCAGATGGACGACAAGGTGGGAGGCAGAGCCCCACGCAACATCATGGCTGGTGCTTTAGGTCTACCCAAAGAACCTGAACCCCTAACCCATGTCTGGTGCTTTAGGTCTACCCAAAGAACCTGAACCCCTAACCCATGTCTGGTGCTTTAGGTCTACCCAAAGAACCTGAACCCCTAACCCATGTCTGGTGCTTTAGGTCTACCCAAAGAACCTGAACCCCTAACCCATGTCTGGTGCTTTAGGTCTACCCAAAGAACCTGAACCCCTAACCCATGTCTGGTGCTTTAGGTCTACCCAAAGAACCTGAACCCCTAACCCATGTCTGGTGCTTTAGGTCTACCCAAAGAACCTGAACCCCTATGAGAACCCCTAACCCATGCCTGGTGCTTTGAGTTGAGTTAAAGCAATGTGTATTTATTCATTTAATTACAAATGTTTAGATTCAAGGATATTGACGTGAATATTACACAGAATATTTTAGTGTTATATTTACTTAAGGAACCCGTTGTCTCAGTGTGACAATGAAATCGTCTTCGGTGTGGCTCACCTTCAAAACATAACCCCCCCCCCCCTCCCCTCTACCCTCCCCTCCCTTCCACCCTCCCCCTCCCCTCCCTTCCACCCTCCCCATTCCCTCCCTCTCGATGCAGGATGATGAGATCAACCAGCAGAGCCAGCTGTTAGAGAAGCTGAACCAACAGATGCAGGACCAGGAGGAGGTACACACACACACACACACACACACACACACACACACACACACACACACACACACACACACACACACACACACACACACACACCACTTCCTGTCCCTTCACATTAGCAGCTGCTTGGCCCCCCTGCAGGAAAGAGCCAGGCTGATAACACACACACCGCGAGCACAGACAAGAGGGGAGGAAGTGGCTCTGACTCTTCATCTGATAGACTCTTCATCTGATAGACTCTTCATCTGATAGACTCTTCATCTGATAGACTCTTCATCTGATAGACTCTTCATCTGATAGACTCTTCATCTGATAGACTCTTCACCGGATAGACTCATTGGATAGACTCTTCATATGATAGACTCTTCATCAGATAGACTATTCATCAGATAGACTCTTCATCATCATATGCCAGGTACAACCATAAGCCATGTTCTGTGGTTCCCCCACCCTGTCCGGGTACGTCCTCAGCTGCTGGCGTCCTCGCACCGCGACCACGACACCCTCCAGAGGGAGCTCAACCGCCTGCTGTCGGAGAACGAGGCGTCCAAGGAGGAGGTGAAGGAGGTGCTGCAGGCGCTGGAGGAGCTGGCCGTCAACTACGACCAGAAGAGCCAGGAGGTGGAGGACAAGGCCCAGGAGTTTGAGGCCCTCAGCGAGGAGCTCAACCAGAAGTCTGTGAGTGGCCCCCTCTTATTACTGCATTAGTTAATGCAGTAATAAGCAATAACTTAACAATTAACTAACAGTTGATGAGCAGTTAACTGATGGTCCATCATTTACTAATGGGGTTCATGTTAACTAAGGGTTAGGCCCCTATTAAATGATGTATTGATTAATACCGTAGTTAACATGAACATCATTACCTTAGATAACTTCAACACCTTTAGTAAACATGAACACAATTAGTAGATAATAATAATAATAATAACCAGACCATTAATTAACTGTTGGTTAATTGTGAGTTAACACTTTTTACTGCATTAACAAATGTTAATGAATGGGTACTTATTGTACCCTTGTTGTAAAGTAATGTATGTAATGTATTAATTATATGTAGCATGCATTCTTCACATTTAAACACATGCCATTATCAGTTACGTTTTGTGATGAAACCAAGAGAATAGTGTTTGAATACGGTCAACATGTTTATATAATGTTGGGGACACCCCCCCCCCCCCCCCCCCACCTGAACACAGTGCCTGAACTTGTCCCATCTCATCTGAGCCCATGTTCCTCCCTCTCCAGAGCTCCTTGGCCTCCATCGACACCGAGCTCCAGAAGCTGAAGGAGATGACCAACCACCAGAAGAAGAGGGTGACCGAGATGATGTCGTCGCTCCTCAAAGACCTGGCCGAGATCGGCAGCGCCATGGGCACCAAGGAGATCAAGGTGGGGTGCCCCGCAGTGGCCTTTCACTATTAGGCTCCCAGGAGCTCTGGGAAATGTTTCTGCAGTAGCAGGAATCAAACATTCAACCGAATAAATCAGATCAACTTGTGCCCTTCATCCTATGGAGTGTGATGACGTGGTGTTGTTCCCCCTCCTCCTGTTCACCCTGTTGTTCCCACCGGCCAAGTTAGACTACGTCTCAGTTCTACCTTGTTAAAGCCCTGAGTCACTCCCACCCACTGGTCGCTCTACAGTAGGCCCACTGCGTACACCCCCTAGCTGTGGAAGCTTTTCTTTAGCCCCGCGATGTCCTCGCCTTTTTCATCCCTTACCAGTCTGCACGCCTAAATATTCATTTGAACAATAACACTGTTGTCATAGTTTGAATTGTTAAGCTACTATTGAGGTCCATCTGCGCTAACCCCATCTTATATGACTGATGTTCCAACGATAAGAATTACCACTGCGTGCAAGGCGTGAGCGGTCCGGTGCTACTGGACCGGGGGGAACTGGGTACGCTGTGTTGTGCGGTCCGTTTTGCCCACTGACCCGCTGAGCTTGTTTGTCCCCGTGTGCGTGGGCGACGGTCAGCAGCAGGAGAGCACGGGCGTGATCGACGAGGAGTTCACGGTGGCGCGCCTCTACATCAGCAAGATGACGTCGGCGACGCGGCGCACGGTGAGACGGTGCGCCGCGTCGGAGAGCGCGCGGGCCGAGAGCGCGCTCAGGCTGCAGGAGAACGAGAAGGAGCTGGCCGCCTGCCAGCTGCTCATCTCCCAGGTGACTGCTCTTTGACCTCTGACCTTTTGCCGTGGAAGGGTCACCGTGCCGTCGGCGTCGGCCGGTTCCGTGGGAGCACGCGTCTTTAAAAAAATAATGTGTAAGGGCGTATAAATGTGCTGCTGGAAAACCAACAGAAGAACTTAATGTTAAAGTTTTTATTTAAAAAGAAAAAAGAACTCAACGTTTTTAGACATTTGGGCTTTTATGCCTTTTATAGACGGGAGAGCGGGTTGTGGGAGAGGAGAAATGACATAGCGAGTGACACATGAGTACAGGCTGGATTCAAACCGGAGTTGGTTGCCATGGTTATCACATCCTTGTGTCGAGCCAGATAGATGGTTAGTAGATGTGCACGCAAAGAGGGATGGATGTCTGCGTTCGACTCCTTCTCCTGCCGTCCCGGGGTCAGTTTGATCCTAACATGCCGTCGTGTTCTCCGTGCAGTACGAGGCCAAGATCCGGTCTCTGACGGAGGGCACGCAGATCCTGGAGCAGAAGAAGAGGCAGCTGGAGGAGAGTGTGGACGCACTCAACGAAGAGCTGGTCAAGATCAGCGCACAAGGTGACCCGGGGGAGAGGACGCCTACTCACTGTGCTCACGGCCTTCCCCTTTTTCTGTGCTGCTTTATGTGAAGGGCGAAATATATAATAGATCTAATAGAAAAGGGAAATGCCCTTCTTATTGGTCAAAATGTTGTAAGTGTGGCTTTAGAAGTGCGGTACGTTGCCATGACAACAGAGCGCATGCGTGTGAGACCTGCTGGAAGCCACGCAGCATTTCAGCAGGACACACACACACACACACACACACACACACACACACACACACACACACACACACACACACACACACACACACACACACACACACACACACACACACACACACACACACACACACACACACACACACACACACACTGAACCTCAGATATAACTCGACATAACTCTCAATGGGGTCATCATAAACTCTCAAATAACCCGAAATACACTGACCTCGTTATTCTCGAGATCGTGTTGTAGCGAGAATCAAATAGTTTCACAATGCACACGTTCATTTTTGTTTTAATTGCCGTGTGCGCAGAAACAACCACAGCCACGCAGCGCAACATTATCATAGGAAGCGCAACACGGCTAAAGGAAATTAGCGTGGACATAAAAGACACCTAACATAAGAGAAGACGCTCCTCTGTTTCCCACTGCTGTTGCGGTTTAGCTGTGTGTCGTCGCTCTGCTCGACTTAGTTTCCTTTATGTTGCTCGAGGGGAAAACGTTTCAAATGGTGCCACAAAATCTGGTCCAAACAAGTAGCGCGTTGTACGACGTGTGTGGTTATGGCGAAGGTAAAGTGTCGCTTATTATGTATTGAAACAATTCATCTTCTCCCCTTCCCAGAGAAAGACCATGCCATGGAGAAGGAGAAGATGCAGTCCGCCAGTGAAGTCAAGGTACTGTAGCACATCATGCCCCCCGAAAAAGTCCTCTGTTTCCTGAAGCTCTCAGCACCAGAACTCCACCAGCTAATGGGACTGTGCTAGGTGCTAGCAGCGTCGCTGCTGAGTGCTGAGCGCTACACTGGTTTCACTGGTTTCACTGGTTTCACTGGTTTCACTTTGTATCGTCCAGGTTCACCTTCGGGTTCAGGGGGTCTCTTTCTTGTTGTATCAACTTTAAGTGATCAAAGAGAGAAGACAGCCGAAACAATTCCAACCATTGGGTTTACTGCAGACCATGTAAATGTAGAGCTAGGTGTAGCAGGTTTGCAGGACCAAACCCGCACAGATATGCAGGTTGCCCTCATGATAACATCTTCTTGTGTGTGTGTGTGTGTGTGTGTGTGTGTGTGTGTGTGTGTGTGTGTGTGTGTGTGTGTGTGTGTGTGTGTGTGTGTGTGTGTGTGTGTGTGTGTGTGTGTGTGTGTGTGTGTGTGTGTGTGTAGGAAGCGGTGCAGAGGCAGATCATGTCTCACAGGGAGGCCCACCAGAAGCAGATCAGCAGCCTGCGAGACGAGCTGGACAGCAAGGAGAAACAAATCACTGAACTGCAGGAGTACGACATCACACCGCAACACACTGCAACACACTGCGCCAACGTTACACTGCAACTCATTACAACACAGTGCCCTAACATTACACTCTGTGTGTGTGTGTTTGTGTGTGTGCAGTCTGAACCAGAAGATCTCTCTGGAGCAGGAGCGGTTGAGGGCGGAGCATGAGAAGCTAAAGGCTGCTGACCAGGAGAGGAACCGCAAGCTGCAGGAGCTAACGTAACGTAGCTTCCTCCCCCTAGAACCTGGGGCCGGGGTGCTGCAGGAGCTAACGTAGCGTAGCTTCCTCCCCCTAGAACCTGGGGCCGGGGTGCTGCAGGAGCTAACGTAGCGTAGCGTCCTCCCCCTAGAACCTGGGGCCGGGGTGCTGCAGGAGCTAACGTAACGTAGCGTCCTCCCCCTAGAACCTGGGGCCGGGGTGCTGCAGGAGCTAACGTAGCGTCCTCCCCCTAGAACCTGGGGCCGGGGTGCTGCAGGAGCTAACGTAGCGTAGCGTCCTCCCCCTAGAACCTGGGGCCGGGGTGCTGCAGGAGCTAACGTAGCGTAGCGTCCTCCCCCTAGAACCTGGGGCCGTGGGGCTGCAGGAGCTAACGTAACGTAGCTTCCTCCCCTTAGAACCTGGGGCCGGGGTGCTGCAGGAGCTAACGTAGCGTAGCTTCCTCCCCTTAGAACCTGGGGCCGGGGTGCTGCAGGAGCTAACGTAACGTAGCGTCCTCCCCCTAGAACCTGGGGCCGGGGTGCTGCAGGAGCTAACGTAACGTAGCTTCCTCCCCCTAGAACCTGGGGCCGGGGTGCTGCAGGAGCTAACGTAGCGTAGCTTCCTCCCCCTAGAACCTGGGGCCGGGGTGCTGCAGGAGCTAACGTAGCGTAGCTTCCTCCCCTTAGAACCTGGGGCCGGGGTGCTGCAGGAGCTAACGTAACGTAGCGTCCTCCCCCTAGAACCTGGGGCCGGGGTGCTGCAGGAGCTAACGTAACGTAGCTTCCTCCCCCTAGAACCTGGGGCCGGGGTGCTGCAGGAGCTAACGTAGCGTAGCTTCCTCCCCCTAGAACCTGGGGCCGGGGTGCTGCAGGAGCTAACGTAGCGTAGCGTCCTCCCCCTAGAACCTGGGGCCGGGGTGCTGCAGGAGCTAACGTAGCGTAGCGTCCTCCCCCTAGAACCTGGGGCCGGGGTGCTGCAGGAGCTAACGTAACGTAGCGTCCTCCCCCTAGAACCTGGGGCCGGGGTGCTGCAGGAGCTAACGTAGCGTAGCGTCCTCCCCCTAGAACCTGGGGCCGGGGTGCTGCAGGAGCTAACGTAGCGTAGCGTCCTCCCCCTAGAACCTGGGGCCGGGGTGTGGGTGGTGCAGCTCTGCACCCAGCCTAGCAGCAGTAGCCTGCACTCAGGGTAGCTGTTTACCAGTCCTAGCTTAATTCGTCTGAATTTTAATCAAAGTGTACTAATAAAATGCGTTAAACATGCTTATTTTAAAAAGTAATGTTTGCCATCATATTAGGTATTTATTTTAAACCTGCAGCTGGAGTGGTCATTGCTAGAATGGTCCCTCATTGCAAACTATTTGAAAAAAAAACCTGTCTGCGTTTACATTGGTCCACTTATGATCAGTTATAGTGCACTATTAAGTGCCTTAATAGTTCCTTATGCAAATGAGATGTCAGTCGGCTCGGCTATGCAACCTTGTTTATGCCGGTGTAGAGGACCAATACGGGCCTGTGGATATCCGGTGCATAACAAGTGTCCAGATTCCCCTTATACCTGTTCCCTAAATAGTGCGCTATACAGTGTACACCCTGTATAGGTAGTAAGGAATTAGGGAACAAGTGAACCGAATCGAACACAGCCGCTGACTGCTTGAGGGTACGTTCGATACGCGGCTGTACCGCTACCGTCCAGGAGATGGCGCTGTTTGACTGGCTCCCACGGAGGTGTTGTCTGTTCCCAGGGGGATGCAGGACCGCAGGGAGCAGGCCAAGCAGGACCTGAAGGGGCTGGAGGAGACTGTGGTGAGCTGCTTCACTGCTCTCACCCGTAGGGTTACACGTGGCTCTGCGCTGGATCGGGTTTGCGTCATTGTAGTAGCAAGCCACAACTATAATTGATATCAAGCCAAATATTACTTTGACAACTTTACATGAGTTGAGTGTGCCCTTCCACATTTCTATTGGAACAATGTGTGTAGTTGTGTTTGTCGATTTGTGTGTATTTGTGTGTGTGTGTGTGTGTGTGTGTGTGTGTGTGTGTGTGTGTGTGTGTGTGTGTGTGTGTGTGTGTGTGTGTGTGTGTGTGTGTGTGTGTGTGTGAGAGAGACTTGTGTTAACGGTGTCCTGCCCTGTCCAGGCCAGGGAGCTGCAGACCCTTCACAACCTCAGGAGGCTGTTTGTCCAGGACCTCAACACCAGAGTGAAGAGGGTAAGAAAACGACATTCCCACCTCAGGAACAGCTGGAATAATATCCCCACGGTGGCAGTGGTTGTAGTTTGTTATGATTTCATCTTCTTAATAGAATAGAAAACATATGTCCATAATATCCAGAATAATTATAATGGTGCTGCGTTATTATTGAAGTCATCAAGGAGGAATCACTGTGTGTGTGTGTGTGTGTGTGTGTGTGTGTGTGTGTGTGTGTGTGTGTGTGTGTGTGTGTGTGTGTGTGTGTGTGTGTGTGTGTGTGTGTGTGTGTGTGTGTGTGTGTGTGTGTGTGTGTGTGTGTGTGTGTGTGTGTGTGTGTGCGCTTGCCTGTGTGTGTGTTCAGAATGGAGATGCTGACTCGGATGAGACGGGAGGCAGCACCATGCAGAAACAGAAGATCTCCTTCCTGGAGAGCAACCTGGAGCAGCTCACCAAGGTCCACAAGCAGGTACAGGTCCTACGAACGGATTCCAGGATTTCTTCGCTTTATATTTACATTCAGTCTGATTCAGCCGTTCGACACGCAGCCCTTCATGACATAATTCTTCTTGCAGCCCAGACGTAACCTCAGGTTGTTTGGTCCGTTTGTATCTTGGTAATCAACGACCTGATCAACCATTCAGGGTTACAGATATGGACTTTTTACCCCTGAGTGTCTCCATAATGGAGGACTTCAGTTTGGTTTGCTCTAGATGTTGACACCTCCTCCTCCTCCTCCTCCTCCTCCCCGTTCCTTCCTCCTCCTCCTCCTCCTCCCCGTTCCTTCCTCCTCTTCCTCCTCCTCCTCCTCCCCGTTCCTTCCTCCTCCTCCTCCTCCCCGTTCCTTCCTCCTCCTCCTCCTCCCCGTTCCTTCCTCCTCCTCCTCCTCCCAGCTGGTGCGTGACAACGGCGACCTGCGCAGCGAGATCCCCAAGATGGAGAAGCGTATGCGGGCCACGGTGGAGCGGGTGAAGGCCCTGGAGGCGGCGCTGAAGGAGGCCCGCGAGGTGGCGGGCCGCGACCGCAAGCGCTACCAGCAGGAGGTGGACCGCATCAAGGAGGCGGTGCGCTCCAAGAACATGTCCCGCTGGCGCACCGCCGCGCAGATAGGTGAGGCACGCACGCACGCACGCACGCACGCACGCACGCACACACACGTTTCACAAAATTCTACGGTGAATGTTTCTCTAAAAAGCGTGACAACGACACCCCTGCTTGCCTCACCCATGTCTTGTCCCCCCCCCCCCCCCCCCCCCCCGCCCCCCAGCCAAGCCCATCCGGCCAGGCCAGCAGCCCGGGGGCCCCCCCGTCGGCCCCGGCGTGGTCCGGCCCAACAGCGTCCAGAACCCCCAACCCGCTGGCCTCCGGGGCGGCGGAGGCCCCGCCCAGCAGGACAAGACCAGCTACTCCTACGAGTGTGTACCTACACCCCCCACTGTCACTAGGGCCCCTCTACAGAACACACACCTCTCCCTGCCTACACCCCCCACTGTCACTAGGGCCCCTCTACAGAACACACACCTCTCCCTGCCTACACCCCCCACTGTCACTAGGGGCCCTCTAGAAAACACACACCTCTCCCTGCCTACACCCCCCACTGTCACTAGGGGCCCTCTACAGAACACACACCTCTCCCTGCCTACACCCCCCACTGTCACTAGGGGCCCTCTACAGAACACACACCTCTCCCTGCCTACACCCCCCACTGTCACTAGGGGCCCTCTACAGAACACACACCTCTCCCTGCCTACACCCCCCACTGTCACTAGGGGCCCTCTAGAAAACACACACCTCTCCCTGCCTACACCCCCCACTGTCACTAGGGGCCCTCTACAGAACACACACCTCTCCCTGCCTACACCCCCCACTGTCACTAGGGGCCCCTCTACAGAACACACACCTCTCCCTGCACCGGTCATCAGGTGCCATTGAGCTTCAAGGTGCTCCGCTGATTTTTCTTCCTCTCTCTCTCTGGTTTCATGCTCTTCTGTTTCATCTCCTCCTTTTCGTGGCGTCTGCAGCTGCTGAGGAGGGAAGATGCCGGTCGAAACCAGAAGCAAAGGTCAGCCAGATAACTACGAACTACGTCACCCACAGTGCAACGCTGGACTCTCGCCTCGGACCCCCCCCCCCCCCCCCCCCCCCCCCCCCAGTGTATACGTTGTGTATATTGTATGTTGATTCAAGGCCTCTGAGGGGCCAGGCCTTATTTTGTGTCCTATTTATTGTTTCTAACTCTCAACCCATCCAAAGATCACATGACTGCCTTGACAAATGATCACGTAAACATATTAAACTAATTCATACTGCGTGTGTGTGCTGTGTGTGTGTGTGTGTGTGTGTGTGCATGTGTGTGTGCGTGCTTTTACATTCCTATCTAACTGTGAGGACGAGCATGGGTCCCGTTTGCACCGTATTGCCTATTCTGTTCAACAAAATACCACTAAGGGATTGGATCTCTGTTCTTTACTAAAGCCAAAGTCCGGTCCATACAGCTGATTGGCTGAAATGTTACCCAACCTAAGTGGAGTGGCGCAACATGCACAGCAGGGGGCAGTCTTTAGTGCCTGACCTTTCAACCTGTTGGTGGTATCAATCCGGACCACAGAGTGTTCTGCTGCTTTTCTGCCAGACGTCTGCTGCTCGGACTGCCTTCCCGTTTGTAGACTTTGCTTCCTCGGGCGATTTAGTTGTCGTCTGTTAACATGCACATTTTGGAGCGGGTTTGAAAGAATGAGTGTTGATCAGTATTGACCATTTAGGTTTGTCTAGGTACGTTTGTCTTCCAAACAAAGTATTTGTTTAACCACACTAACAATTGGGACCCTTGATAGTCGTGACAACGGGGTGTACGTTCAACTAAGAAAAGCTGAGATTGGCAGTCTAGCAACGGCTTTAGTTCGTTAAAATTTGATGTTAAATGAAAGCACTTTGAACGATCTTCCAAACCAATTCTGCCTCTTATCAACCGATTAATGGGGAATACCATTAGGAATAGGTAGACGGTTGAATTGTATTGTCTAAGTCTTGTCTTGGGCGGAGGTAAATTCATGCATTGTGCTTGCAGACTCTGCTTCCATTTTGTCTTTGTCGTTTTATACGCATATAGAGTAACAATAAAGCCTAACTAGAGAACCATTGCTGTTGTCGTTTCCTTTAGTTCAATTCAAACGTGAGATCGCTTGGGGGCGCCTATTTCCTAAGCAACAAAGCATATCTACTTGGGTCAAGGACATTTTAGTCTGTAGTGTCTTACACGTAAAGACTTGAGTTCTGTTCCACACCAAAGTCATGAAATATGTTAGTCATTTGTTTTACAGCAGGCAGCGTGTTAGCATTAATGTAATATCGAATAAATAACAAAAAGATATGGTTTTCTTTCTTCGGAGTTCTTGATGAATAAAAAAAAACTAAAACAACCGAGTGAACAACGCGTTGAACCGCCACCAGGGGGCGTGCAGTGAGAGCGACGTGACTGTGAACGCGGTCCATCAACTCTGACGGGTGGGGAGGGATCTCGCAGTGCGCAGAGCAGCGGCGGGATCGAGGCTGGGGATCTGCGATCGCTGACTGAACCGCTCGGTTGCAGACTATCCTGGAGGCTGTGGAGCTAGAACGGGCATTATATAGGGTGTCAGAGTTCCGCCGGAAAAGCCCGGCGAATTGGTATTGTTTTCTACACTGCGACCTCGCTTATTCAGGTGTGTATGGATATTTTTTTGCGTTTTCTTTCATCGCCTTTTCGCTGGAAGCCCATTGGTTTCTTGTGGAGTTACTTTGTTGCCGTGCACGCTGTTGCAGCGCTGGGAGTGTGTGTGTGTGTGTGTGTGTGTGTGTGTGTGTGTGTGTGTGTGTGTGTGTGTGTGTGTGTGTGTGTGTGTGTGTGTGTGTGTGTGTGTGTGTGTGTGTGTGTGTGTGTGTGTGTGTGTGTGTGTGTGTGTGTGTGTGTGTGTGTGTGTGTGTGTGTGTGTGTGTGTGTGTGTGTGTGTGTGTGGGGGAAACCAATTCAGCCGTTTGTAAATTAAACCGCAACGTTTGGCCTCGCGTTTGAGGATCTCCTTCATTGTTGTCATAATGTGTCTTGTGTTTGGTGTTCGGCCTACTAGTGTCCACAGCAATGGGATACTTTGTTTTGGGGGAATGTTGGCAGCATTTCATGTTGTAGCTCATTAGCCCATCCACGTGATTTGATTGGTATTATTGGGTTTCGGCCACGCAGACGTCCTAACCATGTGAGGATATTAGGACCGTGGCGTCGGACGAGTCAGCCGTGTTGTCCAGAAGGGCTTCGGGAGCACGGTGCCATGGCGCTGTCTCTACCGCTCCTGGGAGTATTCGGGGGACGTCGAAACGGGGTCCTTTGTTGCAGCTGAATATGGATTTAACTCTTTTGTGTATCTGGAGTCTACTTGGGGTCTGAGAGACCCTGCCCCCACCTATAGCCCCCCCCCCCCAGGGTAGCCACTACCCCAGGCATTCTTTAGGCTTCACAGTCCCCGGGTTTACGAGGCAAGCGGCTTGCAGTGAGGCAGCTTTGTGCTTCATTTCACTTGGTATATTTTCACGCGTAAACCCCACCAGCGCGAAACTCGCATTGATCCGATCTGAGAAGTAGGCCCCACGCTGAAACGCACCGGGTGATGGGAACCCAGCAGCAGCACATGTTGGAATGGATGGCTGCGACATGTGTTTTGAATTAAGCCCTGGGACAAAGGCTGCCAGGAGCTCACCGTGCTGTGCAGCCCATGTCGGGGGACTGAAGCCCATGTCGGGATATAACACGCGATATTTTATATCTCGTTCAGAGCACATAGATCCCATGTAACTCCGGAGAACATCTGAGTTGTTTACACTCCTTGAGAGATGTGTGTGTGTGTGTGTGTGTGTGTGTGTGTGTGTGTGTGTGTGTGTGTTGTTGGCTCTCTTTAGATGTTGTGTGTTGTGTTGTTGTGTATTCCATGGTGGTATTGGGCGTGATGGAATTCCCAGCCGGCTCAGGCAAATAATAAGGCAAGGCCATGCATATGGATTCAGTTGGTACTCTTTATTTAAAACGAATGGAAAAGGTCCAGCCGTGAAAGGGATGGACAGTAGCCATCGAGCCGGGAGCCAAACCCTCCTGACCCGCCTCCCCGAGTGGTAGTAATGGAGTCCAGAGCAACACGTTGGCGGACCCTCAGAGACTCTGGGGTACAGGGGGACCCAATGAAACCCCCACTCTCTCAGCTTCCGTGCCAGCAAGTCAAAAGTGTGTGTGTGTGTGTGTGTGTGTGTGTGTGTGTGTGTGTGTGTGTGTGTGTGTGTGTGTGTGTGTGTGTGTGTGTGTGTGTGTGTGTGTGTGTGTGTGTGTGTGTGTGTGTGTGTGTGTGTGTGTGTGTGTGTTTTGGACTCACTTCAACTTCTTAAGAAGTGAATCTCTGGTAGACTCAGCGGCAACTGATACTTCCAACCAGAGACTGGTCAGAGATCCAGTACTACCCCCCCCCACACCCCTCCCCCGGTGGGTCGCATCCCAGAAGGGTGATACTCACCTTGGGGGAGCTATGCTAATCTTAAAGGCACCATTGGCATGTAGGGAGAGGGGACACACACACACACACACACACACACACACACACACACACACACACACACACACACACACACACACACACACACACACACACACACACACACACACACACACACACACACACACACACACACACACACACAGAAAGAGAGGTTCCTGATAAATCAGAGGCTGACTTTATTTTACTGTCTCTTCAGTCTCAAAAAAAAAAAGAAGTAACACACACTGCACGTTGATGGTTCCTGGCTGAGGGTTTTGTTGGAACAGGCCCAGCGTAGCATCAGACACTCGCACACACACACACTCACACACACTCACACAGGACAGCATTATGTAATGCCTGGGCTTTTAGTTCAGAGTGTTTAAAACAATAGACAGAATAGAAGATATGTACACACAGACAGTGTTAGTTCTGACTAGGTGTGTGTGTGTATGTGTGTGTGTGTGTGTGTGTGTGTGTGTGTGTGTGTGTGTGTGTGTGTGTGTGTGTGTGTGTGTGTGTGTGTGTGTGTGTGTGTGTGTGTGTGTGTGTGTGTGTGTGTGTGTGTGTGTGTGTGGTGGTAAATGACAGGGTGTGTATGCCTGAGCACCGGTCCGTGTTGTGTTTCACACGCCTTGCTAAATCACCTGCTACTCCCTCCCTCCTCTTCAGAGAGAAAATATTTGGTATTGGAGAGTGTTGTCACACTCCCCCCCCCCCCCCCCCCTACAATCCCCCAATACTGCGGGACCCCCCCCCCCCCCCCAGCCCCCGTTTTAGCGGTGAGGATGCTGTTTTTAACCCTTCTAATGGAGGGGGCTTCTGGCTGTGATTGACAGATCAGGGAGGAGCCAGCCATCGTCCGCACCGCAGAACCTTTTAGTGGGAATTGAGGGGGAGGGGGAAACACACACACACACACACACACACACACACACACACACACACACACACACACACACACACACACACACACACACACACACACACACACACACACACACACACACACACACACACACACACACACGTGTCTTTAGCTCAATTGAATGGTTCCTAATGGTTATTTTCTGCTGCAGTAAAACGATTTCACAGCCTGCGGTATCCATTCAAATAACTAACACATTGCCGAGTCCCAAGCCTTGTTTAAAAAGCTCGAAAGGTGATTCTAGCATCGTACTGGTGCCGCTCAGATCTGTTTAGTCACTCAACTTTGTGTTTGATTATCTTAACCGATGTTTAGTGTCGGGGGAGAACACTATTGGGAGAACTGAAGGAAGTGGACAATAACGTTTTCTGAATAAAAAGCTCCAAAAGGAGGATGGCAACAATGATTATCAAAATGACAAAAGTGCTTCACAATACAAATGTGTAGATACAGGTACATATAGTGTACATAGATATATACGTGTGTGTGTGTGTGTGTATATAGATATACACACAATACAAATAGATATAGATGGATAACGAAAGGTTTCAAATCAAACGAAAAAAAACGAATCCACTTCGTCCAAGTCTGCTCGTGTCACGGAGCCAGAAAGTGAATGACAGGTCCACTTTGAAGGGGTCAAGGCCCGCCCCTTTATGCTTGGCGGGCCTTGACCCCTTCAAAGTGGACGGTGGTCTTTGCGTGAGGGTTGGGTATGGAACACACGGGGTTGGGTTTCTCCGGGCCTGTCATCGGAGCCGGTCTGAGAGGGCCGGCTCAGACCGGCGTGCGCGTGGGGGGGGCCCACATAGTCTCCAGAGCCTCTGGGCCGAGGAGCCTTACTGGAGGTGGATATCCCGTGTCCCGCTGGATTACCGCACACAGAGACCGCTGACTCAGCGGGGGCTTTTATTTAGAAAAAAAAGAGTTCTTTCCATATTTGTACTCCCAGATATGGGCGTTGTCGGTCGAGGGCTCTCGGTGTGAGCAAGGCTGCGGTGGGTGCTGCGGTGCAGGAGGTGTTAGTCGTTAGGTGGGATTTCACGAAGCCCGTGGCTGTGGTGGAACCGTGTGAACGTGTTTACCGCGGACGTCCTCATGCCTCTTTCTCTGCCTCGTCGTGTCCACGTGCGTTCTCCTCACTCTGCTCCTCTGCTCCTCTCCCCTGGCAGATCGGCTCTCCCTGGCGGACAATGAGGCCTTCCCGTGATCTTGGAGTCTGACCCCATCGGTGGGGGGGGGGGGGGGGGGGGGGGGGGGGGGGGGGCGGCGGGTCCGGGACATGGCCGACCGGGAGGGTCCGGCTGTGGGCCCCGGCCAGGTCCACGTCGAGGTGGACTACGACTACGAGTACAAAGCCAAAGACAAGACGGTGAAGATCCGCCAGGGCGAGAGCTACCTGCTGGTGAGGAAGACCAACGAGGACTGGTGGCAGGTGAGGAAGGAGGAGGGCGCCAGGGCCTTCTACGTGCCGGCGCAGTACGTCCGGGTGGTGCGCCGGGCGCTGCTGCCGCCCCAGAGGCCCCCCCCCAGGGCCAAGCCCGCCGGGCTGGACATCCGGCGGGCGTCGGACGACGGCAACCTGAACCGGCCGCCGCAGGCCGAGATGTCGAGCTTCGGCCGGCCCCCGCCGTCCTCCACGCCGTCGCCCTCCTCGGACCGCGTCACGCCGCCCGCCCTGGCCAAGGACGCCAACCACAACCCGGGCAGCCCCCACCGCTGCAAGGCGGTGGCCGAGCTGGTGCTGCTGCACAACAACAACAACCATCACCACCACCGCCATCACCACGGCAACGCCTCCAGCGCCACGCTGCCGTGGCCGCGGGCCGACTCGCCCCCGCCGGCCGACCGGGCCCCGGGGGGCCACAAGAGGAGCGTGGACGGCGTGGACGGCGTCCCCCTGTCGGACGAGGGGCCCGGAGACAAGAGCCGGGCGGACTCGGAGTCCGGGGACGAGTTGAGCAGCAGCTCCGCTGAGCACGTGCAGGTAGGTGGGCCTTATGCGTGAGCGCGCTCGCTGAGCAAGTCTGCGCTGTGTGTCGTCGCGTCGGCGTCCCTTTCTGCGTAAGCTAGTGGGGCCCCGGCGCAGGCTTTTGCCCCGGCGCGGGCTTTTGCCCCAGCGCAGGCTTTTGCCCCGGCGCGGGCTTCTGTGGCTGAAGAGGCGGTCGAGGAGTGAATGCAGAGAATGTGTAGTGTGTGTGGGCGCTCTACGGGATTGGGACTTGGCATCAAACGTTCGGGGAGTCCTCCTGCCTGCCTGCTGGGTGTGTGATCTAAGGCCACTGCGGTGGCCTCGCTCATTCAGACGCTCTGCTGCTATTTTCAGGCCGCTGCGGTCTAATTATCGTGGGCTAAGCGGTCTATTTACGACTCCAGCGTTTAATAGAGGGTTCTGTCATTTAGCCGGGGGGGGGGGGGGGGGGGGGGGGGGGGGGGGGGGGGCGTTGCAACACAAACGTCTGGCCGCGAAGCATGTTCCGTCTTGAATCTCTGCGCTGACGTCGACTCCTAATTCCCTCCCGCCGGCTTCATGTTCGACGGCGGAGCCTGGATCTGACAATGCGTCTGGTCTCAGGAAGCCCCCTCACCCATGGTCCCGGTACAGGGCAGCGTGTAGCCGGGATGGACGGGACGGGGTCCGGACCTGGACAGATCCACAACCCGGTCCGTGGCGCAGGTTTCATCAAAGGGTCTTGCAGGGGCTTCTGGGAAATGTATATCTCAGGGCTCCAGCAGGAGACGGCACGTGG
>JACYXH010000275.1:0-17500 GCA_026745465.1 Lota lota | reverse complement strand
GGTTCCATAAGGGAAACGGATATTCAGTGTGGTGGCAAACACACGCGTCTAATGCTCCGAATGCTAATGCTAATGCTAATGCTAACGAACCAGCGGCTCTGATGCGCTATTGGCTGGCGCTAGCCAGCAGTTTGTCGATGATGATCGTGTGTGTGTGTGTGTGAGGCAGGCTTTGTGTCACGTTAGCTGGCTAGGACCTAACATCCTCCATAGTGTTGCGTTTCTACTCCATGTAGCCGTGTCTTACTGCCGTGTTGATTTGTTGATTAACACTCAATTTAAACCGGCTAAAAGGTTTTGAAGTAGCGCACGACGACCTCAGAGCCATCTGGAATCTGGGTTTCTTCTTCATTGGTCTGTTTCTGTTTTCTCTCTCTCTCTCACATTTTGTGTTGTCCTTAAGCGGGGTAGATAATTATATAATTATGCAAAAGAAGACTGTGTGTGTGTGTGTGTGTGTGTGTGTGTGTGTGTGTGTGTGTGTGTGTGTGTGTGTGTGGTGTGCGTGTGCGTGCGTGCGCGCGCGACTGTAATTGCTGCTACCCCAGCTACGCACGGCAATTGCGTAATTATATGGAAACTCACCAACCACAGACTCGCCAAAGAGTTTCATGTTTAATTTGTGCCTTGTTGCCCACTGGGTCATTCCTATAAGAGCGGTAAACCTTTACTGCCTGAGCTCAAGGTGCGTAATTAAATCAACCTGAGTGTGGCGCTGTCGCACGCGGCCAACCGGGAGTGTTTATCCCCGGCCTCCTCCACTCCTCCAGTCCTCCACTCCTCCAGTCCCCCAGTCCTCCAGTCCTCCAGTCCCCCAGTCCTCCAGTCCCCCAGTCCTCCAGTCCTCCAGTCCTCCAGTCCCCCAGTCCTCCAGTCCTCCAGTCCTCCAGTCCTTCCATACATCACAGGATTTACTGTTTGGAGTTTTCTGTGCATTATTTTGTTGTACCAGAAAGGTTATAGCTGCACACGGACATGTATTTGCAAAACTGCCCTCTTCTAACTCAAGTCTATCTGGTCGCATACTCATTTTATTGGTTTATTGCCAACCTTTTTGACTGAGTGACACTCTTGCTGTAGAAATGATATCGCTGTATGGCTCCGAAGTTATTCATGAAGTAGCTCTAAAGAAATGGTACAAAAAATTAACCACAAAGTAGAGAACATCTCTTTGTCACTGAGGCTTTGTGTAAAACAGGCTTTTATGAACCATCTGCTCAGACAGAACGCAGAACCATGCTCGTTCACAAAGAATCGAAAGGCAAGTGACCCTGCGTGTGCTTTATTCCCCTCGCCCTGTGTTGTGTAGTGGAAGTGCCGGCTGGTTCCCCCGCTGCCGACACTAATCTCTGCATCTGTGACGTAGCATCATAAGGGGGGAGGGGGGGAGTCTAGAGAGCCGTCTGCTCTCTAGACTCGGGGCGAAGTTCAGACGTCTGCAGCGGGATTTCAGTCCCTGTGCACTCTCACTTTCAGTATGACAGATCTGTCGTGTCGTGTTGCTGTATGGCTCACAAGATAATCTCATGCAGCTTGTATGGCCAACTGGGGGTTAATGTTTTCTGTGTGTGTGTGTCTCTGTGTGTGTGTGTGTGTGTGTGTGTGTGGATTAGTCTAGTAGGATGAACCTTGACAGACTGTGTTAATCATCTACCAAAGTGTGGCTGGCTTTATAGGGAATCCCCCCCCCCCACCCCCACCCCCATGTTTGTGCAGAAAGAGGGTCTGGCCCCAAGCTAGGCGGATTGACCTGGAGTGGACACACACACACACACACACACACACACACACACACACACACACACACACACACACACACACACACACACACACACACACACACACACACACACACACACACACACACACACACACACACACAACCATCCAATCTTCTTACATGTCAGGATTAAGGGGTGTGTGTGTGTTGTACACCAGAGATCCCCCTACACACACACACACAGCCCCCCCCCCCCCCCATCAAGACCCCCCCTGCTCCACCCAACACTGACATATCCATTAGTTTAGATTGAAGGCACTCTGTCCGTTCTAAACCGAAAGATAGACGCTTTTAAACGGACCTAAAATCACCAGAGACCCCCCCCCCCCCGCCTGCAGTCAAAAGGCTTTGCTTACGGGGGTGGAGAGCGACAGCCTGAAGTGAAATGAAACCAGGAAAGTAGGAGTTGTATTTTGTATGTGTTGACAGAGCAGCTGTGTGCGCCGTGCCGTCGGTGAAATGTCCGCCTGCCTCAGTGTCCCACCTGGAACACGTCGCCACGCTCGGCTGAAAGGAGGGGGAGGTGTGTGTGTGTGCGTGTTGTGCCCAGGGACCCCTTCCAACCAGGCGTCCAATAAAGAGGCTTGTTGTTAATCTGCCAGCCAATCCCCCGCCTCTCCAGCGCCCCCCCCCAATGATCCCGTATTGAGTGGGAGTTTGCAACCATGGCGACATATTCAAACCAAGACGGCAACCACCACTTGAGGGCCTCTGTGTGTGTGTGTGTGTGTGTGTGTGTGTGTGTGTGTGTGTGTGTGTGTGTGTGTGTGTGTGGGGGGGGGGGGGGGGGGGGTTTGCCGTGGTTGCAGGCCCCCCCCCCCCCCCCCCCCCACCCCGCCGGTGATATCAGTGGAAACCCACTTGGCACTCTGGCCGCTGAATTAGCCTGACGGAGAGAATACATCTTGTGGAAGGAGCAGCACCGCTGTTTGAAGCGCTGACGGTAATTAGGAATATAAATGATGGGGGACATGGAGATCCCCCCCCCCCCCCCCCCCCCCCCCCCCCCCCCCCCCCCCCCCCCCCCCCCCCCCCCCCCCCCCCCCCCCCCCTCCCCCCCCCCCCCCCCCCCCCCCCCCCCCCCCCCCCCCCCCCCCCCCCCCCCCCCCCCCCCCCCCCCCACCCCCCCCCCCCCCCCCCCCCCCCCCCCCCCCCCCCCCCCCTTCCGGTAGTATGAACAGATGTGCGCTCATTAAAAACCTCCCTGGGAACGTCCCAGCCAGCATATCACCAGTGAGGCCTCAGTCATCTCACCCAACCAATGGCCTGTGGTGGGTCGTGGCGTGGTTAGTCACCAGTGTTTGCAGAGTCTGTACATCCAGCTATCATCTCCCCAGCGTACTGTATGTGTATGCAGGGCCCCTCCACCCCAAATCGCTCAGCAAATCTCTCCTCCAGGTCACCCACACCCTGAACACATTCCTGTTACCAGTTTAGTGTGTGTGTGTGTGTAGGTCTGTGTGTGTGTGTGTGTGTGTGTGTGTGTGTGTGTGCTCCAGGAAGTGGCTGCGGCAGATGGTCCAGGGATTCAAACAGGGTCTCTTCTTGTCAACAGAAGCCACTGATTAAACAACCTCTAGAAATGGTGTTGTGGTTGTACTGTGCAGGCCTTAAAGTGCCTTACAGATATTATTATTATCCTTTGAGCACCGTCACACCCAGGCCAAGGCGACTGAGCTACAGCTGCGTACGTTTGGCTCTGGCAGGTGTGGACTAGTCCATCAATGAGGTTTTCTATTGGACGGGACATGGGTGTCAGGGTGGGTGTCAGGGTGGGGGCATGTCGGAGGGCTCAGCATGGGGTTGGTGTTCCGATGGGTGACCTGAAGGACAAGGACCCAGCTGATGATACGGGGCCCTTTCTTCTAGCAAGTCCTGTCATGTGACCCAAAGCATTGCAGATGATGAGGCATCTCTCTCTCTCTCTCTCTCTCTCTCTCTCTCTCTCTCGCTCTCGCTCTCGCTCTCGCTCTCTCTCGCTCTCTCTTGCTCTCTGCTGAACAATGACCTTACAGTGGCAATACGCATGCTACTGGAGCTCGCTTTCCCCTCCGCTGGGAGGGAGGGAGATAGAATGGAGAGCGAGATAGAGAGACAGTGTGTCTGTGGAGAGGGAGTTGGCTTGTTGGTCTGACAGTGGGCCTAGTGAACGATGACCCGTGTAGACTGGTTACAATGCTCCCTACTGTACACACACACACACACACACACACACACACACACACACACACACACACACACACACACACACACACACACACACACACACACACACACACACACACACACACACACACACACACACACACACACACACACACACACACACACACACGCGCGCGCGGCCCTTAGTCACGGTGGGCGGTTTTAAACGTGGTATTTTCCACGTGGTAGAGGAGAATCTCATTTACATTTTGATGGTGGAACCCTGTGCAGCCCTGCGGACTGTTTTCTTTGAAAAAGCTCCACATTAAAATGACACTCGGATGTACTATTCAGAGAACTGATATTAGCACTTTTATTCCTGCACAGGAAAGCCATGCGTTCCTGTGTTTTTTATGGGCGCAATTAGCTAAAACTGTAGTTCCCAAAGGAGCTTTGAATGCAGATTTCTTTCATTCGGGATTATTCAACAACGCGCTTAAGGTGGAAGGCTGTTTGTCCACCGACAAAGTGAAAGCCCCTGGTGATGTTGAAAGGGATTGGCCCTGATATGAGCTTAACTTACAACCACCTAAAATGTGTGTGTCTTATCAACGTATTATTGGACGCACCCTGTATGACAGAAACAGAAAGCTAATTCTATATCCAAGTGGTGTCGCCCAATCCGTTTCATAAGCTCAAATCCATCCTCCGTGGAAGTCAATATGATCTTTTTGTTTAATAAAAAGTTATATTAGAAGTGGGCGTGGTTGTGAACAACTTTCCAACCATTTTGTCTTGTGAGTGTTGCGTGATTTATTGAGGGCGGACAGAAGGCGGTCATGCCCCCTGCAGAGCGCCGGAGTCTACTGTGAGGTCACTCCTTTTCCTGTTCCCTCCGTGGCAGCGAGCTTTGAATGCGATGGTAACAGGGTGGTGTGTGTGTGTGTGTGTGTGTGTGTGTGTGTGCGTGCGTGCGTGCGTGAACATACATTGGCGTGTCCCGCCCAGCTGCCTGTTGTCTGTCATGCCTCCTGGAACGACCCGGGCTCTTCTTGTCCTCTCCCGGCTCCGTCACATCCAGCCTTCATCCTGTCCTTTCTCTCTCCGTCTCTCTCCGTCTCTCTCCGTCTCTCTGCGTCTCTCTCCGTCTCTCTCCGTCTCTCTCCGTCTCTCTGCGTCTCTCTCCGTCTCTCTCCGTCTCTCTCCGTCTCTCTCCGTCTCTCTCCGTCTCTCTCCGTCTCTCTCCGTCTCTCTGCGTCTCTCTCCGTCTCTCTCCGTCTCTCTCCGTCTCTCTCCGTCTCTCTCCGTCTCTCTCCGTCTCTCTCCGTCTCTCTGCGTCTCTCTCCGTCTCTCTCCGTCTCTCTGCGTCTCTCTGCGTCTCTCTCCGTCTCTCTGCGTCTCTCTCCGTCTCTCTCCGTCTCTCTCCGTCTCTCTCCGTCTCTCTCCGTCTCTCTCCGTCTCTCTCCGTCTCTCTGCGTCTCTCTCCGTCTCTCTCCGTCTCTCTCCGTCTCTCTCCGTCTCTCTCCGTCTCTCTCCGTCTCTCTCCGTCTCTCTGCGTCTCTCTCCGTCTCTCTCCGTCTCTCTGCGTCTCTCTGCGTCTCTCTCCGTCTCTCTCCGTCTCTCTCCGTCTCTCTGCGTCTCTCTCCGTCTCTCTCCGTCTCTCTCCGTCTCTCTGCCCCCTCTCCCCCTCCGATCCCGAGCATCGGTCGGTGCGGTCGGTAAGAGCTTCGGATGCTGTGGTGTTTCGGCCCCTCTCCTCACTGGCAGGACCATGTGACCATGTGATCCAGCGGTGGGTTAATGGACCAATGGCTTCAGATCCCGGGGGAGGGAGGGAGGGAGGGAGGGAGGGAAGGAGCGAGGGAGGGAGGGAGGGAGGGAGGGGGGGAGGGAGGGAGGGAGGGAGGGACCGGGTTCCTGGCAGTACCTGGTACCCCGGATACAGAAGTGGCTTTCAGGCTGCAGCTGATCCAGACCTGGGGGGTGCGGGGGGACAGTTGTGTCTGCGGATGTGTCTGCGGTCTTCAGACGTCCTGATGGCCATAATCCTTGTGTGTGTGGTCCTGAATAATTCATGGTCACATGTCTCTCTCTCATGCGCACACACACACACACACACACACACACACACACACACACACACACACACACACACACACACACACACACACACACACACACACACACACACACACACACACACACACACACACACACACACACACACACACACACACACACACACACACCCTCAGGATAACAGAGCCCTGCAGTACTGTTTACTGTTTAACTCGGGCCCAAGGGCCGAGGCAGAGTCGTAGTACAGAGACAAAGAGGGGGGAGGGGGGGGAGGGGGAGGGGAGGGGGGATCCTGGGGCTGCAGGGTTGCAAAGATCGGGGTCACGTTCTGGAGAGTAGGGTATTTAAATCTAGTGCATTTAAATCGCCTACACACACCCACGCACACACGCAGACACACACACGCACACAGGCTTATCCATATGTATGCCTCATGTACTGAGCAACCCCACTGAGGTTTATCTATGTATTCCTATTTGCTGGGGGGAAGGTGCCGCGCTGTGATTAAAGCACTTTAGGACCCACATTTGATTTTCAATTAACCTGATTCACCGAGGTTAATACACTTGCGTGCTGTGACCTGTGTGGTGCAGAGTCTCGCTCTCTCTCTCTCCCCCCCATCTTTCTTTCACTCTCTTCCGCATGCTCTCTTCCTCCCCCCATCTTTCTTTCACTCCTCTCTCTCTCTCTCCCCCTCCCTCCCTCTCTTTCTCTCTCTCTCTCTCTCCCTCCCTCCCTCTCTAATGACTCATATGCTAGCCTAGCTACCGTCCTGGATGCTAATCCCTTGGATGTGCCCAGAGGCAGCCTCACCCTGGCATTGCCTCAGTCGTCCGATGCGGTCATCGTCTTACACACAGCGTTTGTGTGTTTGTGGCGTTGTGTTGAACGATGGAGGTACATGCAGTTTTATAACAGCATATAGTACTAGAAAGTGCAGGCGTGGCAGCCATTTACCTGCGTGAGATGAGGCCATCGAGTCTCTGGAGGGGTTGATGGGCTGAAGCTAGGATGGCCGTCCTAATTCTGGGCTAGCTACTTGCAGGTAGCTATAAGCTTCCCACGCTTTAGCTCCGTGTGTGTGTGTGTGTGTGTGTGTGTGTGTGTGTGTGTGTGTGTGTGTGTGTGTGTGTGTGTGTGTGTGTGTGTGTGTGTGTGTGTGTGTGTGTGTGTGTGTGTGTGTGTGTGTGTGTGTGTGTGTGTGTGTGTGTTCAGGCAGACGAGAGAAGGAGGGGAGCATTTTGTGAAGGTTAACACGCAGAGGGAAGGTGTGTGTGTGTGTGTGTGTGTGTGTGTGTGTTGCGGTGCATGGCCGCGTGTGTCACCGGCGTGGGGCTGACATGGAAAGTAGGTCACATTCCAGAGAGGTGTCAAACTGGACAGCCCTACCGTGCTGCAGGGATACACACACACGCACACACACACACACACACACACACACACACACACACACACACACACACACACACACACACACACACACACACACACACACACACACACATATAGAAAGACTCGGGTATTCCATGAATGACGGGTTAGATAACGATGCTAACATGCCCATCGCCGCGGTCTGTCCTGGCTGAATGACGGGTTAGATAACGATGCTAACATGCCCGCCCCATCGCCGCGGTCCGTCCTGGCCGAATGTGTTCGTCAACAAGGCGAGCCGTGGAAGCAGCCGGGAACTCTTCCACTTCATTTGGTCCGTGTGGCCGTTTTTTTGTTTCGCCCGCTCACAACTTGGGGCAAAGTTGCGCAAGCTCTGAAATGTAACACTGATGATCTCCTCCCAGCACTAGAGCGAGGGCTCCCAGCGTTTCCTCGGCCTTGTGACCGCGTGTGTTTGTTTTTCGTTGTGTCTGTTGCGTTTGGTCAAGACGGTTCGGCCCACACTGCGAAGAGGCTGCAGTCTCCCGTTGCTCCCCCAGCAGCTGTGAGCGGGTCTGGATTCAGGCCCAGGATGATTGGATTGCTCAGGACGTGTGTGTTGAGCAGAGCTGTGGTGCAAACGTCTGGCAGTGTGCGAGGAGCGTGTGAACCACTTTGTGACCTGCAGAGGTCATGACCCCTGACCTTTAGCTGTCCCTTAGAGGGAGCTGAGGACGGCCACCCTTCAGCCCTCCATCATTCTCTCTCTCTCTCTCTCTTTCTCTTTCGCTTTCTCTCTCTCTGTCTGTCTGTCTCTTTCTCTCTCTCTGTCTGTCTGTCTCTTTCTCTTTCTCTTTCTCTCTCTCTCTTTCTCTCTCTCTGTCTGTCTGTCTCTTTCTCTCTCTCTGTCTCTGTCTCTCCCTCTGTCTTTCACTTCCTCTTATCTCTTGCCCCATCTCTGTCTCTCTCCCTCTGTCTTTCTCTGCCCCTCCCCCTCCCTCCCTCCCCCGCCCTCCCTCCGAGGTCGTTCAGCTAATGAGTGCTCCTATTTAAGTCGAGCACCGGGGCTCTAAATAGAACTTTAGATCCTGTAATCGTGTGCCGAGGCCTCTCTGCTCCTCTCTGCTCCTCTCTGCTGCTCTCTGCTCCTCTCTGATCCACTCTGCGTCGGTAGGGCAGCCTGCAGCACCCCAGCGAGAGCCACCTGCGTCCCGCGCCGTCCTCCAGACCCCCCCCCCCCACCCCACCCCTCTCTCGGCCCGATCGGACTAGAACCGGACCCCGCCACAGAACCATGTTTTCCTACCTGAGGAGCCCGCACTACATCGTGAGTAGCCGCTGGGCGCTAGCTGTTTGGTGTCTCTAGTAGCCGCTAGGCAGTAGCTGTTTGGTGTCTAGTAGCCGCTAGGTGGTAGCTGTTCAGTGTGTCTAGTAGCTGCTGGATGGTAGCTGTTCGGTGTCTCTAGTAGCCGCTAGGCAGTAGCTGTTTGGTGTCTAGTAGCCGCTAGGTGGTAGCTGTTCAGTGTGTCTAGTAGCTGCTGGATGGTAGCTGTTCGGTGTCTCTAGTAGCCGCTAGGCAGTAGCTGTTTGGTGTCTAGTAGCCGCTAGGTGGTAGCTTTTTGGTGTGTCTAGTAGCCGCTGGGCGGTAGCTGTTTGGTAGCTGTTCGGTGTCTAGTAGCCGCTGGGCGCTAGCTGTTCTGTGTGTCTAGTAGCCGCTAGGCAGTAGCTGTTCGGTGTCTAGTAGCCGCTAGGCAGTAGCTGTTTGGTGTCTAGTAGCCGCTAGGCAGTAGCTGTTTGGTGTCTAGTAGCCGCTAGGCGGTAGCTGTTCGGTGTGTAGTAGCCGCTGGGCGCTAGCTGTTCGGTGTGTCTCAGTGTGTGTGCGTTAGGGGTGTGGGGATGATGTTCTTAGTCTACTTGGCGGATGGGTAAATTGGAGCAAGGCGTTAAGCGAGCCTAGGGTTAGCATTGCCAACTTGCCCGTTGCGGACCTAGTGATGCCCTGCACACGTGCGGCAACTTGTTTGGGCTTTTCATGTCGCTGCTTGCGACATGGCTCATTTTGATGACCCATTGCGTTGGCCAGACCCCTTCCCTTTTGTTGTGTCATCATGGCCCCAGGTTACGTAAGAGAGCCGAGGAGTGGGGGAGGGCTGGGTTGTGTTTCCAAAGGGATCCCGGGGCAAAGGAAAGGAGGAGGATTTGAATGACCTTTACTTATTTCCGTTGCATCGGTGGGTTCACCTTCATCGCATCGCCGGTCAGGGCAGGGTCGCTTGGCCGGACAGAGCTGATGTTGTTTGATGTGGCGGAAACGCACACGTGTGTGTGTGTGTGTGTGTGTGTGTGCGCGTGTGCGTGTGTGCGTGTGTGTGTGTGTGTGTGTGTGTGTGTGTGTGTGTGTGTGTGTGTTCAGTGTGCTCCTCCCCAGGTCATCATATCGTTCCTAGGTTTAGGTTGGCTCTTTGTTCCGCTCCAGAGTGTGTTCCGTGGTTGGTCATGTGACCTGCTAACAACACCTGCCACCGCAGCCAGGACCATCTCTCAGGATGCTAAGACATTCCTCTCCTGTTGCCCACAATCCTCTCTCAACAATAGAGTATATGGAGACACACACACTCATACAGAGAGAGAACTCCCAAGCCCATCTTTTCTTCTCTTTCTCTTTCTCTTTCTCTGTCTGTCTGTCTGTCTGTCTGTCTCTCACTCTCCCTCTGTCACTCTCCATCTGTCTCTCTCTCTCTCGCTATGTCTCTCTCTCTCGCTATGTCTCTCTCTCACTCTCCATCTATCTCTCTCTCTCTCTCTCTCTATCTATGTCTCTCTCTCTCACTCTCCATCTGTCTCTCTCTCTCCCTTCCAGTTGAACGTCCAAATCCCCCCATGACGACACCCCCAACATCAGTCTGGGCTCCTTTCTCTTCTCCCCCCCCTCGCCTCCTGTCACAGTCAGCTGGTCAGCCTGAGCCGGCTGAGAAGACGGCAGGCTGGTCGGCTCGGTGGGGGTGGTGGTGGTGGGGGGGGGGGTCATTGTTTCCTACTCCGTACCAAGAGGTCCTTGTGTTCCTCCATCACATCGTCAACGCACCTCAGGCTCATGACTCATCTATCAGGCCTGTAGGACTGTGGACCAGAACCCTCTCCCTGTAACACTGTAGACCGCCCTGTGGACCAGAACCCTCTCCCTGTCACACTATAGACCGCCCTGTGGACCAGAACCCTCTCCCTGTCACACTGTAGACCGCCCCGTGGACCAGAACCCTCTCCCTGTCACACTGTAGACCGCCCTGTGGACCAGAACCCTCTCCCTGTCACACTGTAGACCGCCCTGTGGACCAGAACCCTCTCCCTGTCACACTGTAGACCGCCCTGTGGACCAGAACCCTCTCCCTGTCACACTGTAGACCGCCCTGTGGACCAGAACCCTCTCCCTGTCACACTGTAGACCGCCCTGTGGACCAGAACCCTCTCCCTGTCACACTGTAGACCGCCCTGTGGACCAGAACCCTCTCCCTGTCACACTGTAGACCTCCCCGTGGACCCTCTCCCTGTCACACTGTAGACCGCCCCGTGGACCAGAACCCTCTCCCTGTCACACTGTAGACCGCCCCGTGGACCAGAACCCTCTCCCTGTCACACTGTAGACCGCCCCGTGGACCAGAACCCTCTCCCTGTCACACTGTAGACCGCCCCGTGGACCAGAACCCTCTCCCTGTCACACTGTAGACCGCCCTGTGGACCAGAACCCTCTGGTCTTTTAGTTGTTGAGACCTCACTGCTGTGTTTTCATTTGAAAAGCTTGAAGAGGCTGAGCCACAGAGTTCAGTGTGCTGCTGTCGTCGGTGTGCGGTTGCTGGTTCATGTGAGATGGCTGTTTTGACTCGGCTGGATCCCTCGTTACTGCCCCACGTGGTCCAAGGGCCCGCAGGACGTCTGGAGGGAAGGATGTGTGGCGGAGGGTCTGCTCGCTGGGCCGCCAGATGTCCGATGAAAGCAGGCACCGCTGTGCTGTGATGTCAACATTCCTGCTTTGTTGCTCTCCACGGTGGAAGTTCCCCCCCCCTTCCCCCTTGCACCCTGTCCCCGTTCCATTTCCTCCTCCACTCTCAGGTCCAGACTCTGGTCAGGCTTGGGCCGGTCCAAGCCTGACCAGAGTCTGGACCTGAGAGTAGACCGCTACATACAGGCCGGTCCAAGCCTGACCAGAGTCTGGACCTGAGAGTAGACCGCTACATACAGGCCGGTCCAAGCCTGACCAGAGTCTGGACCTGAGAGTAGACCGCTACATACAGGCCGGTCCAAGCCTGACCAGAGTCTGGACCTGAGAGTAGACGGGGACATACAGGCCGGTCCAAGCCTGACCAGAGTCTGGACCTGAGAGTAGACGGGGACATACAGGCCGGTCCAAGCCTGACCAGAGTCTGAACCTGAGAGTAGACCGCGGACATACAGGCCGGTCCAAGCCTGACCAGAGTCTGGACCTGAGAGTAGACGGGGACATACAGGCAGACACGCACATGTTCTGGTCCCCACAGTCCAACGGACAGCCACGTAAATAACTTCCTGTTTGAAGGTTTGTTGCTTTTGTGTTGATACTTTTGCCCTTAGCGATTGAAAGTGTTGTTTTGGTTTTCACAGTTTCTCTTGGCTGGAGTTGAAGACCCTTTGCTGTACAGTCTTGGGTGCTGTGTGTCTTAAAGACATCTCGCATGGCACTTTTGTAGAAAGTGTTTTGTGGAGTTATTTCTATATGTATTTAAGTGTTGCCGCAGCGCGCAACTAAATCATTATCATATTTTGGTGACACGGCTGCCAAGATAGGATAATGGCTGCTTGTTGTTGGCGTTGAATGCTGCTGAAATGCCTTTTTGGGAATGTGTTGAAGGCCATGTTGTGCCATCTTTACCTGTCTCTCTGCTCCCTGTTGGCTAATTTAATGACTGTTGGCTACCTGTTGGCTATTTCTTTGATGTGCACTTCTTCCTCATCCGGGGATGAGCGTGTGTTCAGAAAACAACTATTTACTAGTGACAGCTGACAGACGAGCCAAGCTAGTCAGCCACTGAGCCGCTTGGCCCGAGCCGGTGAACCACTTCCTCTCAGGCTCCTGCCCACCAGGGGACTAACCCACCGACTCTAGGGCCGACTGACCCCGCAGACTCAGTCAGGGGGAGGGGCGAGGAGGGGGGGAGAGCTCTGTTGCTCTGATTGCCATGTAGTGGGGAGGGGGGTCCTAAGACACAGAATATCTCCGCCCCCCGTAGAGTTGGGAGAGCAAAGAGGGGGGTGGGGGTGGGGGGGTGGGGGTGGGCGGTGGGGGGGGGCACTGAGACTGAGGTCAGCGATGACGCCGGCAACAGCCAATGAGATTTGGGATCGAAAACGATACGGTGGGGTTTGAGTTCAAATGAAACGCGAGTGCGATCACTGTTGACAACCACTGCCTCGGTTTCTACAATTGTTTTCAATATCAGTGATCTCGTAGTCGCGTCCTCCGTTTCCTGTCCGCGGGACTTGCCGCGTTCCCGCGAGAGTTCAGAAGAAAGCGCGGCTACTCGGACCTATGTGTGGACCCCTGCATGGTCCCAGTCAACTAGGGGGGGGGGGGGGGGGGGGGGGGGGGGGGGGGGGGGGGGGGGTCCACCGACCGACGGCAGGGCAAGACTTGATCCTCAAGACCAGGCGTGTAGTGTTTACTCCTGAAGTCACCCCGATTTTAAAGGTCGCCTAGTAGGAAGGAAGCCTAACTTCCAGGACCAATCAAACAGCCCCCCTTTCCCCCATCCCGCTCTCCACCAATCACAGTGTGGCTGAGTGAGTCAACGTAATTAGCTGGAACCAATAGGGCTCAAGGTATTAAGGCAGGATTAGCCATTAGCCAGAGGCTTAGTGGTCAGCTGCCTCCTATGGAGAAATGTTGCTAATCCCCTGCTGAAGTCTTCTTCTTCTTCTTCTTCTTCTTCTTCTTCTTCTTCTTCTTCTGTGGCGCGTTCAACTGCAAGGGATTATGGGAAGTGGGAAAAAAGACAGTGGTAGCGTTTGTCAGCTGGTTCTGGGAGTGTTGAAAGTCGTAAGTGAGGGGATGATCTCTGGATGTAGTTAGTTGTACCTTCTTTGGTTTCTTCACCTTGCAAGGTGCCCTTATTCTCAGGTATTCAGGTAGCTCAGGTGGTCCTCTCCACACCGTGAAAGTACTGGCGAGACGCGGACTCGAACCAGGTCCGACTATTCCACTTCAGACCTTCTCTTGTGAGCCTTGGACCGCGAGTGGTGGCTATCCCAGGAGAGAATCATGGTTTTAGCTTTAGCTTTGCAACAAACCTCAGAAGGCACCGGCCATAGCTCGTACCCAGCCGTTGTTTCGTTTAGTTTTGTCCGTCTGCTCTCAGATCGTTCACAACGAGTGATAAGTGAGAGGCGTTCAATTTCACACAATGAAATTGCTTTGAGGTCCTTTCCTCTTTTTTTTTTACTTCCTCCAGACCTGTTGGCAGAATGGATGGATAGTGTCAGAGTCCTGGCAGGTCCGCTGACCGCTGCAGCCTCCTTCATTTATCCGGACGGCCTCCATTCCACTCCTCTCCCAAGCTTGTCTTTGAGCTCGGCCGAAAATCCATCAAGTCCAGTTCTGGCCTTTTTGTTTTGGACCGGGCCGTAGTGTTGGCTAGTGGATTGATGACATCTCTGGTCGTAGTCCCGTTTACTTGTTATTTCCCCTGTGTGGAGAGCAAAATCCCTCCTGTCAAACACGCTGTGTTTCAGTGTGAGTTTGGACAGCTTTCTGATGGGTCAGTCTCTCGTTTAGCCTGTTGACCGCGGTGCGACGACCAATGCACTGAGTTTGTGTCACTCCCTGCCGAGTGATGAAGATGGGCTTCTGGGTGCCTTTAAACACGAGTGTGAGGGTCCCTCCTGCTGTGGGGACCCCATGACCTTTGACCCCCCCCCCCACACACACACACACACACGCATGCACATGATGTGCAGGATCAAGGTTATAGTGCATGTGGAAGGTCACACATTGCCATATAGGCCTACGAGCTCTGTCTCAATATTTGTCAGACACCGTACTCACTTGTCAACTTGACTCACCATCTCCATTTCTACAGCGTTCTCATATCATGTCCGGACCTTTGCTCTAACCTGAACCAAACTGCTAACTCTTGTTCTGCCACCAAGCCCCCAATACCAGGAGCAGACCTCCTTCCAACAGGGGGCAGTGGCTAACGTGTGGTGCAGACTGCAGCAAGTCCTCTAGCTACACTCCCCTACCTGTAATAAGCAGCCGTGATGAGACGTGGTGAACACAGAGCTCTCATTGGACAGCCAGGTCACAAATAACCATGGACCTCCTCCCCTCCCCCCCCTCCCCCCTCCCGTTGTCCCATATGGTCGAGTTGTGTGAATGCCAAACTCATCCCCAACCCTTCCACCGCCCCCACCACCACCACCATACCCACTGCTCAAAAGCTGGCAGGCGTAGCACAGAATGTGTGTCCCATTCCGTCAAACTGGGTCTGGGTCGGTGCCCATGTGTTCTCTCCATCTGCAGCATGGAGGAGAGATGAGGCCAGAGGCAGCTCCACCTCATTACCATTTTATAGACCGTTTGAGGTTTGGGGAGGGGGTGGGGTAGGGTGGGAGTGGGGGGGGGGGGGGGGGGGCTGTATTAATACGGTCAAATGACTGTTGATTAAAGAGGCGTGGTCGGCGAGTAGACACAACGCCGTAGAGTCACACGGCAGGATCATTTTTATACGAGACGGAAGAGAGAAAAAAAAACGGTGATGTTTCTATTCCACTTAATCCCACTTCTGCGTCCTGCAAGTATGGGAAGACCCAATCCGCTTCTCGGAGACACGGCCGTCTCCGGTCTCCAGAGCTGCTCAGCGCGTTGGCCTTCTTCTTAAACTTGTTTGTTGTGTTGACGGGGGACGGGGGACGGGGGACGGGGGACGGGGGGACAAGGGAAGGATTGCCGTTGCTCTCCTCTCTCTGATTGGCTCTTCCCGTTGTCATGGTGACGAAGCACAGGTCTGCTGCATTTTGCCCAGACCTGTTCAAACATCCCTGCCCCGTCCCAGCGGCCGCCCCGGGCCAGATGAGGCGGAGGGCGAGCGCGTGCGGGCCAGTTTAGCGCGGGGTTCTGAGGGTGCGTTGCCAGGCGACGCACGTTGCCAGGCGACGCACGTTGCCAGGCGACGCACGTTGCCAGGCGACGTACGTTGCCGCCTGCCTGCCGTGGAGATCTGACCGCGAGCTCAAAGGATAATTGGTTGTGTGTCCGTCGGAGGCAGCGGCTGGACCTCTGATCTGCCGGGAGGGGGGGGGGGGGGGGGGGGGGGGGGGGGGGGAGGAGAGAGAGAGAGAGAGAGAGAGAGAGAGAGAGACAGAGAGACAGAGACAGAGAGAGAGACAGAGACAGAGACAGACAGACCCCCCCCCCCCCCCCCCCCCCCCGTACACAGGCCAGTCAATCATGTGACAGCCTATTACTGATATAGATGGTTTTGGACCAGACATGTTTGTGAGAGGAAATAACACCACTGCCCGAAACGGTAGTAGCCCACAGTCTAGCAAGTAGAGGTCGGTGTGTGTGTGTGTGTCAGAGAGTGATGATGATGGGGGTTGGCATGCCAACATGCCCCCGTTGGCATGAGAAGCGCCACAGATGTGATGAGAGCGGAGCAGGTGAGCATGATGTGAGCATGGCGCCCAGTGAGGTGGAAATGTAGGTTAATCTGGTCGTATGGACCCCCGTTACCACCATCGTCATCTTCATCATCATCATGGCCGTCCCCATACAGGGCTGTGTGTGAGTGGGGAGGAGAGAGAGGTGTCCAGGGCATGGAGCTCATCAAACAGGGTGCAGTGATGAGCAGGAACCTGGTTAGTGTTCACAGGGTGGAGGAGAAGTGTGTTGAGTGATTTGCAATCACAGCCTCATGTTGACATGTGACCTGATAGTTGCCGGGTGATTGGCTGCAGCCGCTGAGGCAGAGTGACGTCAAGGGAAAAAACACGACCCACGTTGCCATGGCGTTTGTCTTTGACTCTAGAACAAGCTCATAGAAAAACACAGACCGATATTTGCTTTGTCGCCCAGCTCTACCACCGAGCACAAGCCCCCCTCCCCCCCCCCCCCCCCCCCCCCCTCCCCCCCCCGGCTTCATAGTCTGGCTTCCTGCTGGTGAGACCCCTAATGTCACCTCATATCCTCCCCCCAGCTGTCGTCTCCTCTGTGTGTTTGTGTTGGTCGTCGTGGCGACCCCCTGGTCCAGACTGCGGCCCCCTGGTCTGGATGATGTACCTACATCTGTCAGGACTTGTTAATGTCACTGCAGGGGGCCTGGGCCCCGGGGCAAGGGGCCCGAATGAACCTACAGGAAAGGTGGAAGGATGCATCGAAGGAGAAGGAGATGCTCTTTGTTGATGTCGGTGCCTGCATGTGCACGCATGCATGCACACTGTTGCCTTGTCTGAGCGACGCCAACACGGAACTACCACGCACACACATACACACACACACACGCACTACCATGCACACACACACACACACACACACTACCACGGCCACCTCTGCCACCGCCCTGCGTGGCCTTTCTGTCATGGGGGAGACACCTAGTGGCCGGACAAGGGTACTACAGCTGTGTCCACCCCTGTGTGCTGGTCGGTGAAACCAAATAAGATTATCTTAGTGCCTTGCGCATCCCCTGACTCCACCTCCATCTCCATCTCCAACCAGCCCAGTACTCTTGAAACAGCCAATCAGAGCGCAGTGTGGGTGCGTCCAAGCAGCACACGTATTCACATTAAAGCAGTACCTGGTGTTTGGTTTACGTTTTGTACTCTGGAGGTCGGCTGTTCATTCATCAATGAGGCGGGCAAGCTGTGGATGCAATAAAATAAACCTGCATTATGTCTCTCTCTGTCTCTGTCTCTGTCTCTGTCTCTGTCTGTCTCTCTCTCTCTCTCTCTCTCTCTCTCTCTCTCTCTCTCTCTCTCTGTCTGTGTGTCTGTCTCTCTCTCTCTCTCTCTCTCTCTCTCTCTCTCTCTCTCACTCGCTCTCTCTCTCTGTCTCTCTCTGTGTTTGTCTCTCTCGCTCTCTCTGTCTCTCTCTGTGTTTGT
>JACYXH010000274.1:102500-110000 GCA_026745465.1 Lota lota | reverse complement strand
AACTAAATCATATTCATATACTGTGTGTTGTAGCCAAAGTAAGTGGAAGAATGCCTGAGCCAGACCCATAATGGCTTAGGATAATTTATTTTTTCCTCTTTAAGATACGTATTTTACATTCACAATCTATATATCCAATATATAAAGGACATTATGTTTAATAAAGAACAAACACAAACAAAACATTTAAGAATACACAAACGATACACAAATGATCACGCTTTAGTTGTCGTTAATGTTAATGAAGTTGATTTTTTAAATGGGTGACCTACAAACTCATCATATTCTAATATATTATATTGCGCGAGCAGATTTGGATGAAATGTATTCCTAGGTGATTTTATCACACACAGTCTGACAATTATTTATACTGCGTTTATTGCGCAATTCTCTCTTCTCAATTAAAAGAGGACATTTCTATTAATCAGGTCAGAAATAGACGCCAGGGAGGGAGGGATGGACTGATTTGTGCTTTAATGCAGTATTTACAGTGGTGTTCTGCTAGGATTAGTTGTGTGAGAGGATTAGTGAAGCTGCTTTACGGGCTGTTTTATTTAACTCACAACAGCAAAACACCAAAAAGAAAAAGCCTCTTAACCATATTTAGCCGACCAGAGTGCCTGGACAGACAAATGTGGTCGTTAATGTCCACTTTAAAACTCAAACTAAAACCCTACCTCAAAATGGACACACACACACACACACACACACACACACACACACACACACACACACACACACACACACACACACACACACACACACACACAGACCATGCTTTCATTAAACTTACAATAATCTTTAATCTATGGACATTTTCCCAATCACAGCATCATACCACTGTCATGTCTGCAAAAGTGATGATGACGTGACATTTTTATAAATGCGGATAAACTGGACAAGTGAGTGAAGATTTTGTCAGTGAGCGAGAGATGCAGCGCATCAGTGTCTCTCGCTTTCTCTCTCGCTCTGTCTCTCTCTCTCTCTCCTTATCTTATCAGAGTTGATCAGAGAGCATCAGTGAAGGACAAAGTGGAGCCTCCATTAGCTCACGTCTGAGGAGCTGCAGCCAGGCGTACTAAAGTGTGCAGTGTAGCCTGTGCACACACACACACAAGCAGCGCCACCATTCACACAGCTCCATCGGGTTCATCAGGGAAGTTGTGCCCACAGTTGGAGACTGGACATTGTGATCAGCAACTCTACAAATACCTTCTCAAGGAAAATGTCTTCTTTACTTATGTTAGCTTGGGATGAGATTTGTGTTGAGAACCAGGTTACTGGTTGAGGTGGTGAACTGGGACAAGCACTTGCGGTACTACAACTAAATTCATTTCATATTCTTTTTCAGGAACAATAGCAGCAAAATCCCCACTCTGGCGGTCCATTGTGGAGACATGGCGGTAGCACAGAAAATGCTGTTCTGCTCTCGCTCTGTCTCTGTCTCTGTCTCTGTCTCTCTGTCTCTCTCGCTCTCTCTCTGTCTCTGTCTCTCTCGCTCTCTGTCTCTCTCTCTGTCTGTCTCTCTCTCTCTCTCACTATTTTTCTCTATTTCGCAGTTCATCATGTGATGCATTACATTTGAAAATAGAGGTGTGAGAGTGTATCGTATGGCAAGATGTGAGTGTTATCTACCAGCGTGTAGCGGCAGTAGCAGCAGCAGTAGCGGTGGTACAGGCACAGGGATGTTCCATCCATTATTCACAGTGCGGGGGGGGGAATCGCACAGACCCCCCCCCCCCCCCCCCCCCCCCCCCCGGGATCTGCGGCGGGGGGGGGGGGGGGGGGTGGGCACAGAACCACATGGAACAACACACAGGGAACCCAGGAACTACACAGCAGGTACCGGATAGAGGATGGTTGTTGCTGTGTAATGTAGAATGATTAGGAATTGCAATGAAAACGAATGTATATAAACTGTATGTGTACGCGTATACCAGCACTTAGCAAGCCGTAATCTATCGGCAGGATTTATTTAGGTGGTGAGGGTGTTTGACTCCCATCCGAATGGTTCTGGGTTCGAAACCCCAGCGTCCACAGTCTCTACCTAGGTAGGCCTACCCCCTGCCTGCTCCTTAATGACACGTATCTACAACCCAAAGAATCTGGGGATGGAGAGACGTAGTCATTCAGATGGATGCGATGGTGTTTGTCACACATGGTCCTCCACGGCTAAGGCTGATACTGTCAGTTGCAATAGCATACAACCACCCAGCTACACAAATCCCCCTGAGGACAGATTCCAACCGCTGTAAATTGAATCATAAAGTATAAAGCAGCGCGGCTGGGCTCGGCTGGGGAAGAAAGAGACCAACGGAACGGAGGGGAAAACGAAGAAAAGAAAAGAATGGCAGCATTAAATAAAAAGTTCTTTCTTTCTTTCTCCTCTTGCAGGAATCCATGCTGGGGTACCTGATTGAAATTTCTTGGTTTAATAGCTGTGAAATAAAGTCAAAGTGGGAGAAAGGAAGTGAGAATGAATAAGACACAGGGTGTGTGAGAGAGAGAGAGAGAGAGAGAGAGAGAGAGAGAGAGAGAGAGAGAGAGAGAGAGAGACAGAGAGAGACAGAGAGAGACAGAGAGAGAAGAGAGAGAAGAGAGAGAGAGAGAGAGAGAGACAGAGACAGAGACAGAGACAGAGAGAGACAAAGAGAGAGGCAGGATGGTGTAGTGGTTTGGGTTTCTGACTCCCAGCCGATAGATACTTGGTTCCTATGGCAAGTTGCCTAACATGCATCTACATTCATTGAAAGTCACTGTGGATGAAAGCATCTGCTAATTGAATACATAGTAATAAGAGAGAAAAAGAAAGCAAGAGACAGGACTAGAGCATTTTCAACAACAGAAATAAAAAATCTGCCATAACACAGATGGCCTTAATGAAATACACAAACGCTGTGTTTTAAGCGCATAAAAGCTATAAAAAAACGATCCCTTAAAAGCACTTCATTATGCTTTTTAAGTTTAACCACAACAAACATTTGAATGCACGCTCTTACTTAGTTAATTCCCTTGTAGTCGAGAGTGGCTTAATGGTGGACAAAGAGTCAATAAAAGGATTAACTTGTGCCTTAGGAAGCATTATAGTAAGATGATAGGTTGACTGGCAAGCTAATGATTAGCACTTAATGCAATGATGGCCTATAGATAATCTTTCAGCACAGAGCCAGAGGAAATTAACCTTTCACACCTGCTAGTTAACACATAGTAGGTTCACATAGGGGTGGGTGATATGAGCTCAAATCCATGATATTTTCCACTGTCCAGACGATATCGATATTACATCTCGATATATGAGAAAGAATTCTGAATCACACTAGTTCATACATTTAGTAGCCCTTCTTAGTTAAAAAGCATTAACCACATATGTATTTAAACCTTTTATAACCAGAGAGAATGAGGAATTTAACACAGTATAGCCCGCATATTGTTGCGGGTTTGTTTGTGCTATTTGCCCTTATTTGAGACTCTTTTTAGTCTCTTAAATGCCTACTACGTAGATGTCGCTGCCTTTTTCCCAAGAATGTCAATGTTCAGAATGACCCTGTGCTTTAGTGAGCACCTGATAAATAAAACACTTCTTTTTTTTATCTCAAATGCCGCGAACATGTAACATCATTAAAGGCAGGCCTGTATGAATTAAATTAAATACTATGCATCCTGTGTCCGAAACACCCAAGGTTTGTCCACTTGTTCAGCTGCAATGCTTTGATCCTGTTTGATCCGCTATCGGTCCTCGTACTGTACACGCTTGTTTGTTGCTACATGCGCGCAACGAATGCATGCTACGTTTGCTCAAAAAAAGGTAAACAAGTAATTTATTAATATATAACGGTATCCACAGTATTGCAAAATCCATATGGTGGCACAAAATACCGGTAGTCACGTTCATAGCGGTGTATCGCCAACCCCTAGGTTCATATAGTATCCCGTTTATTTAGGAATAACCCTAATATTTGATATTTAAAATAACAAGTGTGATATATTTGTGGCTGAAGCTCTCCAATTTTCCAAACTATGTACCTGGGATCAGCCTCCCCACCATCTGCTGCAATGCTTATTGGTAGAGCCTTCTGAAACCAGCACGATATGCAAACATGCACACAATGCATTATACATACAGCGTTTATATTATACCCTTTTAACCTGAACATGCTTCCGCTGTGTTTCGTCCCACTGTTACGTAACGTGTTCGATGTTCCTCTGCTTAGGAAGTCATAAGACATGTGGCTTTAGAACAAGGGATTTATTTAATTTGACTAGAAGAATAAAGAGGAGAGTGGATGGAGAAAACTGGAGGAAGCCAATACACTATTAGTCTTGCATAAGAAAAACTGAACCCCTCCTTTAAGTACCTAATGTCCCTTCTCAATCGACCTCTGTACCATGCATTCATTTCATTTACCTGAACTAATGAAAAAGAGTGAGAAAGGTGGAAGAAGCCTATAGACTTCGGGCCTTTAATGAGAAAAACCAAACTTGAGGAAAGGTTCAGCTCTTACATAGGCCTCACCTGAAGCCTGCCAAGGGAACAGATGACAGCTCTCTTCTGGGGATTTCCTGCAGAATGCCTCTTGCTGTACCGAATTACAAACTGTTGACGAAAGTCTTTACCTCAATCTTCAAGCTAATTATGAAGAGGAAAGAACCGCACAAAGTTTGGAAGAAAGCATTTGGTCGACACCGCATAATAAATTCCTCCCACTCCAGATTGAAGTCCAAATCCCATGATAATACATAATACAAGGTGTGCAGGCGCATGTTTTACAAAGGAACAGGATTCCATTGTATTGCTTTGAGTGTTGTAACATGATATGCATGTCATTTAAGTGTCAATTTGCTGTTCATTTATTTCATTGATTGGCAGATGTGCGGCAGTACATTCAGCAATCAAAATATGGTCTGTGGCTAATACCATTCCTGAGGAATTGAACGAGGACTAACCACATGTACTGGCTATAATCAGCCATCCACAAAGGACCTCTTAGACAGCATGGCCTTTAAGAAAGTCACTGAGTCAAATCAATAAACACAACAAGAGCACAACACACACGCACTCCCAAGGACATGTGCTTTCACACAAGCCAAGAGAAGCAGAACACGGGGTTTGGACCTTAATAACTTAATCACACCCTGTGTGTTTGTCTTTGGCACGTCTGCCCGATTCATCACACGTTGGGCTGAGTCCCACTGGGTTGAGGAGGCAGAGAGCGTTTCACAGACTGGCTGCACCTTCATACTTATAGATATTCACTTTCTCACGTGGTTCATTAAAATAGCCCTTTTAAACATCCCTCACTGCTGCGCAAAATAGCTATTCTGTGGCTCCCTGTGTTCTTCTCATTCAGTGTTTCATCAAACAGAATCTAGCACACCAGTCTACTTTCTACAACACCTAGATAGCCACTATGGAGGGATAAAACCAACCAGTATTTTCACAATGCAGCTTAACATTAACACTTATATGTATAGATATATAGATATATTTAAAAAAAAATAAGATAATTGAAATACTAAATATAATTTATATATATATAACTCATCTATATACATATATATATACAGACACACTAAACACACAAACTGAATAAGGTGTCACAGCGAATCCACAGAACACTCACATGTGTAGCAAGGACATGGATTGGTGAAGGTGAGCATATGCAAATGAAATTGTCAGCAGCACCCAGTCAGGCAGAACGCAAGATGACCAGGATGTAGAAAACAAGCCATAATCATATACAAATGGACGGATTGCTAGTAACAGGGTTCTTGTCAGGGATCTGTGTGTGTGCGTGTGTGTGCATTTTCGGATTTGCAATATACTCACAAGCTGTTTCTTCTGTTATACATATATACACACATATACATATAAACATATATATATACACACATATATATACACACACACACACATATATATATATATACATACATTCACATATATATATATATATATATATAAACTGCTCAAAGAAATAAAGGGAACACTAAAATAACACATCCTAGATCTGAATGAATTAAATAATAGTATTAAAAACTTTTTTCTTTACATAGTTGAATGTGCTGACAACAAAATCACACAAAAATTATCAATGGAAATCAAATTTATCAACCCATGGAGGTCTGGATTTGGAGTCACACTCAAAATGAAAGTGGAAAACCACACTACAGGCTGATCCAACTTTGATGTAATGTCCTTAAAACAAGTCAAAATGAGGCTCAGTAGTGTGTGTGGCATCCAAGTGCCTGTATGACCTCCCTACAACGCCTGGGCATGCTCCTGATGAGGTGGCGGATGGTCTCCTGAGGGATCTCATCCCAGACCTGGACTAAAGCATCCACCAACTCCTGGACAGTCTGTGGTGCAACGTGGCGTTGGTGGATGGAGCGAGACATGATGTCCCAGATGCTCAATTGGATTCAGGTCTGGGGAACGGGCGGGCCAGTCCATAGCATCAATACCTTCTTCTTGCAGGAACTGCTGACACACTCCAGCCACATGAGGTCTAGCATTGTCTTGCATTAGGAGGAACCCAGGGCCAACCGCACCAGCATATGGTCTCAGAAGGGGTCTGAGGATCTCATCTCGGTACCTAATGGCAGTCAGGCTACCTCTGGCGAGCACATGGAGGGCTGTGCGGCCCCCCAAAGAAATGCCACCCCACACCATGACTGACCCACCGCCAAACCGGTCGTGCTGGAGGATGTTGCAGGCAGCAGAACGTTCTCCACGGCGTCTCCAGACTCTGTCACGTCTGTCACATGTGCTCAGTGTGAACCTGCTTTCATCTGTGAAGAGCACAGGTCGCCAGTGGCGAATTTGCCAATCTTGGTGTTCTCTGGCAAATGCCAAACGTCCTGCACGGTGTTGGGCTGTAAGCACAACCCCCACCTGTGGATGTCGGGCCCTCATACCACCCTCATGGAGTCTGTTTCTGACCGTTTGAGCAGACACATGCACATTTGTGGCCTGCTGGAGGTCATTTTGCAGGGCACTGGCAGTGCTCCTCCTGCTCCTCCTTGCACAAAGGCGGAGGTAGCGGTCCTGCTGCTGGGTTGTTGCCCTCCTACGGCCTCCTCCACGTCTTCTGATGTACTGGCCTGTCTCCTGGTAGCGCCTCCATGCTCTGGACACTACGCTGACAGACACAGCAAACCTTCTTGCCACAGCTCGCATTGATGTGCCATCCTGGATGAGCTGCACTACCTGAGCCACTTGTGTGGGTTGTAGACTCCGTCTCATGCTACCACTAGAGTGAAAGCACTGCCAGCATTCAAAAGTGACCAAAACATCAGCCAGGAAGCATAGGAACTGAGAAGTGGTCTGTGGTCACCACCTGCAGAACCACTCCTTTATTGGGGGTGTCTTGCTAATTGCCTATAATTTCCATCTGTTGTCTATTCCATTTGCACAACAGCATGTGAAATTTATTGTCAATCAGTGTTGCTTCCTAAGTGGACAGTTTGATTTCACAGAAGTGTGATTGACTTGGAGTTACA
>JACYXH010000274.1:97500-100000 GCA_026745465.1 Lota lota | reverse complement strand
ACGTATTCTGATCGGGCGTCTGGATCGTGTCGCTCTTCCGTCAGTTTAATGTAAAACGTGACTCGCACCAGTACACAAGCGTGTGAACAATACACACGCCGTTGTGTGTGTGTGCGTGTGAATGTGTGTGTGTGTGTGTGAGTGTGTATGCGTTTGTGCGTGTATGTGTGTGTGTGTGTCTTTTATTGCGGCCATCTCTTGCTGTATCTTCCATTGTTGACCTTACCTGCTGCTCCACTGTTGCATCATTAGTGTGAGTTATACACTATTACCTTTCTGCTGCTGGTGGTTAAGCACACACACACACACACACACACACACACACACGTATACATTGTGGAAGGTCCCTTCATGTATGTTTTACTCCTCAAATATATCTTTGGTTGTATTTATTTTATATTCCTCCCTAAGTCAGGATTGGGGCTGTCCTGTCATTGCAACATAATTTGCAAGACAGAGATTTCATTTTACAGTGGGCGTAAAGCAGGAGGTACCCCAGAAGGTTGAACAGCAACCTGCAACATACAAAACAAGCAATAGCCGGGGTTATATAACCACTCAAATCATACCCTGTAACAACCCTTAAGGGTGGTGCCATCTCAGGTGACACGAGCTATTGCAGTGATCTGATTGGATCAATTGGTGCATGACGATGCCAAGTGAAGTGATAACCTTTGGCACTGATTTTAAGCAATCAAAAATAGCTTTTACATCTGAAGTTATTGAAGCTGATTTGATTTAGTGGTTTTGGGTAGCCACTGAACACACACGTATTTCCACTTAGCTCCCCGTGGCTACGAAATACCTTTATCTTGTTCCCTCTCTATATTTTACCATCCTCACTAAAACCCAACTCCCTGTCAAACATGAATACATCAACCCTGAACAAATGATCCAATAGGTTAATACGCAGCCAAGTGTGTGCTTGTGCCTGTGAGGGTTTCTACATGTGTTCTGCAGTTCTATATCGTTTCTGTCCCATAGTCTGGGAGTCAGTGAGAAGGGAGGAATGATGGGGAGAATCAAGAGTTCTGTTGACAGAGCCAGGACTCTGCTGGCTCTGTGTGCTTCCGGCCCCCCCGGGGAGATTAGAAAGCAGGGAATCGGCCGGTCCAAACCCAGCAGTACCGCCGCCTCGCCCTGACGCTGGGGGAGATCGCAGAGCAGTGTTCATTCTCCCTGGAATGGAAAGTCCTCTCCCCTCCCATTACACTCATTCCCATCCCTTGGACACATTATTTAGCCACTTTTCACGTGTTCTCCCAGCCAAAAAAGTCCTCCCTTCGGTGTCTTATTTCATAGTGGTAGTGGCCTGAATGTTCCCTGAGGCGCCTCATGGGCGCTATACATTCCTACCTTACCGAATTAAAGAAAGATCATTAGCAGTAGCTTGCAACTGTAGCAGGACCAACAAGGAAGGACACACGTGCACACACATATACATACGTGCGTGCATACACACTCACACAGGCACAGACAGGCACAGGCACACACACACACACACACACACACACACACACACAGACACACATAAACACAAACACTCACACACAGACAGACCCACTCGGCCACATACAGACCCACACACAGCCTTACCAGTGTGACTCCTGTGCGCATGTGTGAGCGACGCCAGGCAGAGAGAGATCAGTAGACTCCACACTCTGACTCCACAGACACACGGCCCTCGCTCCCGCATTCTGGGGAAACACAAGCACCCTGAGTCAGATGAGCTACAGTCAAAGAAATGCAGATTCACTTTACAACACAATAGTCAGTCCCTTCGTGTACCCATCCAAAAATCGCGCCCTGGGTTTTGTTTCATTCTATTTTTATTATACTAATGTTCAATGGCCCAGCTATGGTCATGTCATTATTTCCATGAAACAAATCAGCAAGCAACAAATATTCTCCAAGTTTTAGTGCAGAGGGAAAAAACCTGACTTATTATAAAAGGGGAATCGTTTTTTACCACAACACACACTTACACCAAGCAGTGTGAGAGAGAGAGAGAGAGAGAGAGAGAGAGAGAGAGAGAGAGAGAGAGAGAGAGAGAGAGAGAGAGAGAGAGAGAGAGAGAGAGAGAGAGAGAAGGAATGCAAGATAATTGGAGGAAGGAGAGAGGGAGGTATTTTTTTATTCAAAAACCTTGAAATTCATTCTAACACCAACTTGTATGTGTGTATAATGTGCGTGCAATTTGTCAAATGTGTGTGTAAATCCTTTTTGCGTGCACACACACACACATTCTAGGGTTGTGGTGATCACATAATTTTGATTGCAATCGATCGTCACCGTAAACCACATGTCACCGGGTATAACCATCTGCGGGGGGGGGGGGGGGGGGGGGGGGGGGGGGGTGGGGGGGGGGGGGGGGAGATTAGAAGGTTTTTAATAATGAATGTATTCAGCAGCTATTTCAATGTTTAAACGAGGCCAAACGTTAACTAAATGCCCTACCTACCAATAACAACGGGTTGGTAATTGAATCAACATGATAAGC
>JACYXH010000274.1:0-87500 GCA_026745465.1 Lota lota | reverse complement strand
AAAGAGCAGAAACAGCCTGGGAGACGGTGAAAGGCCACCAGAGTGAGCCTCCCCCCATCCCGTTCCCCCATCCCACTCCCCCATCCCACTCCTCATCTCCCCTCACGTACCGAACAACCCACACTTTTCTTCCTCCTCCACCATTTTCTGTCTTTTATGTTTTGTTGTCGCACACCAATTCTTGCACTTGGAGCTCTCCCACAAACGGATATAGAGACACAGACAGAGAGAGGTGGCCCAGGCGTCAGCCACAGGGACTGCAGAGATCACCAGAGTGCACGTTGACAGTGGAAGTTCTCCTCCTGGTCGCATTCGGTGACTTCGCTAAACATTACCCTGCCCTAAATGCATGGTTCTGTAAGTGAAGCAGCTGCTTGGGTGGTCCCCACAGACCAGCTTGCATCTGGCCCTATACGCACACACACACACACACACACACACACACACTCACACACACACACACTCACACACACACACAAACGCACACGAGCACACACACACACGCACACACCCACACGCGCACACAAACGCACACGAGCACACACACACACGCACACACCCACACGCGCACACAAACGCACACGAGCACACACACACACGCACACGCACACACCCACACAAATGCACACGAGCACACACACACACGCACACACCCACACAAATGCACACGAGCACACACACACACACACATAGACACGTATATATTCACAAAAAATTTGCAGACGCCTTCGAAAGTCAGTACTCCTCCACCTTTTCTCTTTTGGACCATTTCTATTTTGAGAAAAACAAATTCAAATTCCCAAATCCTCAACATAGTATTTTTATTCCATCCACAAGGCATTAAGTCATTTGCATTTATGTTCATGTTTAGTATGAGAATACAATTAGCACATGTCAATCTCTATGTTTGATCCAATAATGTTAGTCGTATACAAGGTATCGTGGGTATTCTGGGACACTTTGAAAGCAACAACCAACATATAGCTCAATCTCAGGAATCTCTGAGAGAAAAAGAACTGAAGCCAGCAGGAGACAGATTTCCATATGTGTTAACATCAGGAGCCTTTCAGGACCCATGTTCTGCAGTAGAGGGAGCAACAACGCTCAGACTTCATCACCTTATGATTGACAAGGATGACAAGATAATGGCCTGATCAATTCAGCCCGTTTTAGTCCTTTTTTAATAAACGTCCATACCAGGCTGATTCAAATTGTTAATGTATAATAATTTATATGCAACTCATTATTTTATATAAAATTGAAGTGGCATTAATATTTAAGTGTGTGCGTGTGTGTGCATACGTGCGTATGTGTGTTTGTAGTTCGCATTTTGGGGAGATTTCTATCTATTTAATAATGCATTGTTTTTGTCGCTTCAGAGAGCACTCCCACAAACAGCTCACAGTACTGAATAAGACGGGATGAAATAGGAAAGGAGGAGAAAGCAGAAAGAGAGAGAGGGAGAGAGAACCAGCAGAGATGGAACACACAGACAAGCCAGAAGCCATATTTCTTGTTTCCTGCAACTCTTCAGCAATCCCCCTGCCCCCCCCCCCTCTCTCTCTCTCTCTCTCTCGCGCTCTCTCTCTCATCTCACGCCTGTGTCATCCTTACCTTTATATTTCTCTGTATATTGCCTACTTACTCTCTCTATATCTCTCTCTCTTAATCTCTCTCACTCCATATCTACCTATCTTGCCTCTGGTTTGTAACCCAGCAGGTACAACACATAGCTCATGCATTATGTTACTATATGGCCAGGCATGTTATAGTGTCTGTGTTTTGTGTGTGTGCGTGTGAATGTGTGTGTGTGTCTTTTAATCATCTCTTGCATCTTCCATTGTTGACCTTACCTGCTGCTCCACTGTTGCATCATTAGTGTGAGTTATACACTATTACCATTCTGCTGCTGGTGGTTAAGCACACACACACACACACACACACACACACACATACACACACACACACACACACAAACACCCACACACACAGAGTCATCTGCCATACACCTTCACCCCTTTTAACACATACTCCATGCCAATCTCAATACGGCTTGCATGCCAATTTCTCCTGAACATGACCACAACCCATTATTTTATCCTGCCATGTCTCTCTCCCATCCTACCCGTCTCCCCCTCATTCCCAACCTACCTCTTCCCCTCTCAGTATCCCTCACTCTCTTTCTTTCTCTTTCCTGCCATCGCTCTCTCCCTCTCTCTCTCTCTCTCTCTCTCTCTCTCTCTCTCTCTCAGCATCCCTCTCTCCCCTCCTCTACCTCTCCCTCCCTCTCTCTCTCCCTCTCTCTCTCCCTCTCAGCATCCTTCCTTCATGGTGGTATAGTCGGCTGGACCGCCCTGAGGAGAAAGGCGGGAAAATGAATCAATGATGGCTGCTGTAATTACAATACATGCTGCTCAGGTTCGTGTGCGTGCATCAGTGTGTGTGTGTGTGTGTGTGTGTGTGTGTGTGTGTGTGTGTTCATAACTGGAGCCCAGCTGTTGTTGTATATGCTGATGATACTGCAATTGCATTTGTGGGAAGCTGACTGCAGATTAAGCAAACACACACACACACATACACACACACACACACACACACACACACACACACACACACACACACACACACACACACACACACACACACTTTGGGTGTAACGGTTCTGAAACCATGACCACATCGGCGATGCAAACGTCCACGGTCGCGGTTTCGTCCTTCCGTGTCGCGGACGTGAAATCCTGTTTTCGCCAGTCCCCACCAAACGTTCCACCCCGCTCCGAACGCATGTAGCGTTACTTCCGCGACGTAGAAGTGCCTTTTAGCATACTCTTCTACTCTTTTCTCGGACTGCGCCGTCCGAGAGATGGTTTGGCTTCTAGGACACTTCCAGTTTAAGGCCCCGGTGTGTGTGGATGCTGAAGCTCCGTCTAAGCAGCAGATTGTTTTGGAGTGAGGGTTAAGCTTCTCCGACACTTCAAACAAACGGGACAGTGTGTGTCGCATTTCGTATGCAACATCGCTCATTATAACGCTCATACAGAACAACGGTACTAAAAAAAATGTAGCACAAAGTTGCCGTGAGTCGTAACCATGGGAACAACAAGCCCTCCTTCATTGAACTGTCAGCCCAAAACGCATTTCTTCAAATCTCATAGAAGTTGAACTCCAGCTGAAATTCCAGCTTGAAAACAAGTGTTTTCTTTATTGATTGTGGTTTAAGTTAATTAATAAAATGCCTTTATGGTGTTCTTACGTGTTCTTGATATTCCATTGATTTGGAGAATAGTTACACCTCTAACACACACATACACACACACACACACGCACACACCTGAAAAAGTATCAATAATTAACACAATTCTGGAAAACCGGAAGTGGAACTTTAAGTGGGTCGTTTACACACTGGGATACATTAGCCATGGCATATCGGAATATAAACATACGCCTCTTAACCACGTGATACAATAGTTATTTTCAGCAACACCTTAGTCCAAAATTCAACCGTAGTGAGTTGGCGTCTTTACGTTCACAATGTGAGCACCGCTGAACATAAATGGTAGGCGATGCAGCGGCCGACGGCCCCGCACGTCTGCGTCGGCTCGGTTGACTTTCTTTGCGCCTCAGGGCCGAGAAGTAAGGCCTTATCGTAAGATTGTGTTGACCAAGGCGACGGGAAGGAAGGCTGGGACAAGAGGAAGGGTGGATTTCATTTCACCCTAATTATGCTGTTAATTGATACAGCTGACGTGCCGCTTTTCAAACATCCTTCCAAATGAGATCGACAATTAGGGAGGAAGAGAGGGAAAGAGAGAGAAACAGAGAGGGAGAGAGAAACAGAGAGGGAGGGAGAGAAATAGAGCGATAAAGGGAGAGGTAGATAGAGAGAGGGGGAGAGAGTGACGGAGAGAGAGAGAAAGAAAGAGAGGGAACAGAGAGGGAGAGCGAGAAATAGAGGGATAAAGAGAAAGGTAGCTAGAGGGAGGAGAGAGTGAGGGAGAGAGAGAGAGAGAGAGAGAGAGAGAGAGAGAGACAGTAGTTCCCTTGTGTAGTATCTCACGTAAAAGAAATAAAGATTCAGGAGGAACCAGGGATCTAGAAGACGATTGGACCTGGTCCAGCATCTTCTAAGCCTCAGCTCATTTGCACTTATTTACATAAGTTGTGGCTTAAGGTCTCCAGCTAATGTAAGGCTGCTTATCTACTAGGCCTTCCTCACACCCAATGCCAACCGGCTGTTTACCAGTTTACTTTGTTATTCTGTTGTTGCTGCTGCATTGTTATGCTTATTCACACGTTAATCACACACACACACACACACACACGCATCATAGTGTGTGTGTGTGAGAGAGCATGTGTGTTTGTGTGTGTTTGTGTGTATGTGTATGTGTACGTGTGTGTGTACGTGTGTGTGTGTGTGTTTGTGACAGAGAACATGTGGTTTGTGTGTGTGTGTGTGTGTGTGTGTGAGTGTGTGTTTGCGTGCATGTGTGTATGGGTGTGTGTGTGTGTGTGTGTGTGACAGAGAACATGTGGTTTGTGTGTGTGTGTGTGTGTGAGTGTGTGTTTGCATGCATGTGTGTATGTGTGTGTGTGTGTGTGTGTGTGTGTGTGTGTGTGTTTGTGGGAGTGTATTCTACTGTGTGTGTGTGTGTGAAAGCACATCCTGTGCTTTCAGTTCTTTTTACATTTATCCTTTTACGGTCATGCTATAATCCAATATTAACCTGTAAGAATATGCACCCCAGCGGGAGTGCAATTTTGAACAATGAAATGCAAAAGTTTCCAGCGTGGTAATACTGTGTAAACTCTAATGGCACAGAACATAAAAACTGCACGATGGTTGCTGAGTTTGCCATGTACTGGAAACCTGATGGCCAACAAAAACCACATGTTTGAAAGATACATTAATACTAACTGAATATCCAATACATAGAAAAAGAATACAGAGAATAATACAATTCTTTGTAATGAATTCCCAAGTAAAAGTATTCCCACTAGGTTAATTGTTTAAAAGGAGTTCAGTTAAAGGCAGACTCTGGTGGTCATAATAGCCTATCTTCTGTATTCCCATGTCACCGCTGAACAACAAAAGATCAGCCGGCTCCACCAGTGCTCAGGTAAATCTACAAGCAGCCGCTATGCAAAGAAGTTCCAGGACAGGGCTGAAAAGATGACATGACGTGAGGAAAACACTTAAAAAGACAAGATTTTACTCAGACCGTTTCTCTGCTTATTTTAGGGGGAAATGTGTCCTAGTTCGCAGGCTACATTCTACAAACACACACACAGACACACACATTGTCACAAAGCCCTGCTCACACAGAGCAGCACATGCGGGCACACTCAACCGCACAAAAGCCCATGAATTATTTTACACACATAGTGTCAACAAACACACGCTACCTCCCATTCCTGGGCGGCTAATGAAGGAGCTGTGAAGACTCACCTCATGCTCTCTCTCCAGGGACCTGTGTCGCTGTCTGTTTTTCACTCCACCTTTATCGCATCCTTCAATCCCCCCCTCCCCCCTCCCCCGACAGACACACACACACCCCCCCTGCTCACACTCAGACACACCCCCCCTACCTCCCGATTCTCCCTTTGAGCGAGAGATCTGCTACCATGACAGCCCCTGCTCTCCATGGTGTGGAGGCTTTGACGTGTGTCAATCATTTTAACTCAGACCGCCGCTGATGCTCACATGCACTCCCCATATCAACATGCCAGCGGCACGTACGTACACACACACACACACACACACACACACACACACACACACTCAGACCTACACACACACATACACATACACCCACACACACACACACATACACACACAAACACACATGCTCTTTCACACATACACACACACACACACACACATACACACACACACACACACACACATACGCACACAGACACACACCCACACAAACACACACACACAAACACATATTTACACGAATGCATATTGACACATACATGTACAATCCATGCACTCACAGACATATATTTAGCAAATGCTCTAGCAAATGCTCACACTGGCAAATGCACACATGCACACACACACAAACACACACACATACACACACACTGCAACATGCACTCACATGAGGACACACACACACACGCACACACTCACACACATGCATATACACACACACTACACAAACTACAGGAACACATACACATTGAGATGGACATGCACATATAACACACAACCATTTCCAATTTCAATGCTACTTCTGCGCAAATGGAGTTTGTGTGGAGCTACTTGCGAGTGACAGCATTGTCACATCTGTGTCTGCAAATTGGGTGAACAAATTAAATATATGAATCTCAATCAGCGCGTCGTGTTTGCAATGCCTTGCTACGCCTGATCCATAATGGCTTCCGCACAATTCATCTCCACACTCATTAAATGCAGCCCTGTTCATTCAAACACTTGTTTTCTAGTCCTCCTCATCAAATGTGCATGGATTCATTTCTGAATTTTAGAGTGTTGATTGCATAACATCAACAATCCATGTGAAACATAGAAACACATTACTGTTATTATTGGATTGGATCATTTTTGTAACAGTGTAGTCGCTGAGAGAAAAACATACAATTAAACATCCATGTCCGATTGGACTGTACAATACAACATGTATTACTATAATAATAAAATGTAATGTAATATATCATATAATGTTTCAACAGGGTCCTTTACAGCTACAGCTACAATGCAGAAATGATTTAGACAAAAAGAGGTAAAACTAATTAAAAAAAACAACCACAAAAAGAGAGATGTATAATAGATTCAAAAGGAATTAGAGGCTAGAAAATACGCTTTAAAAACATCTACAATGGGAGATGTTTGGGGAGCCATTTATCAGATCACTTTTGGGAGTGAGTCACTACCATTTATCAGATCACTTTTGGGAGTGAATCACTACCATTTATCAGATCACTATTGGGAATGAATCACTACCATTTATCAGATCACTATTGGGAATGAATCACTACCATTTATCAGATCACTATTGGGAATGAATCACCACCATTTATCAGATCACTATTGGGAATGAATCACTACCATTTATCAGATCACTATTGGGAATGAATCACTACCATTTATCAGATCACTATTGGGAATGAATCACTACCATTTATCAGATCACTATTGGGAATGAATCACTACCATTTATCAGATCACTATTGGGAATGAATCACTACCATTTATCAGATCACTATTGGGAATGAATCACTACCATTTATCAGATCACTATTGGGTGGGAATCAATGACGTTTATCAGATCACTATTGAGAGGGAATCACTACCATTTATCAGATCACTATTGAGAGGGAATCACTACCATTTATCAGATCACTATTGAGAGGGAATCACTACCATTTATCAAATCCAACCCATGGCAGAAGCTTGCTCAACAGTAGCCTACCAAGGGTGTTGAGTCTGTGGTTTCAGACATCCCATCCTACTTTATCTGGTTCATGCAGTTTTACACAGCGGGCCCTGGCCTGTGAATATAGAAGTGACAAATCATTAGAGGTTGTCGCAGAAGAAGTTACAGCTTGGGCACATGTGGGAGTGTATATGCGTATTCTGCTTTAAATCAACCACGCCAGGAAACTCATTATGCTATATATACAGTACTGTTCTGCAGGAAAGAGGCCCGCATTGAATTAATGAAGCTGTGGGAAATAATAGGGAGGGACTGAGGCTCTATTGAACCATAAGAAAGATGATGTAGCACAGCCGGAATATTTCATATCAGGGCTTGCGGGTAATGTGTGTGTGTGTGTGTGTGTGGGGGGGGGGGGGGGGGGGGGGGGGGGGGGAATAATTTATACTCTAGAGATGTTTGTAGGGGGAGGGGTGGGGGTGAGGTGTAATTAAATTAGTTGTAATAATTCACACATTTACACACATGCAAGCACCCTTCCCTCAACACAACTCACCAACACAGAGACACCCCCATGTACTCAAACAGAGCGTGATTGAGCTTGATTATGCATCTTCTAAGATTGACAGAGATTGCAGATGCACGGCTCACATAAGCGCTGACACACACACACACACATACATACACACACACACGCACACACACACACACAGGTTTGCAGACAGAGACAAGGTGGGGGTGTAGAGAGCTGCCAGCATCGCGGCCGCAGCTCCAATCAGCGTGTTGTCAAAACAAACCAACATCAGCATCGTCAGCACGCAGATCTCACGCAGAGACTGAGACACGTACACACACTCACACACCCACACACACCTGGGCCTCACATGCCTGTGGAAGCACACGACTCCACAAGCATAGACACCAAGCAGCCCAGACACACATATATAAACACACACATATGCACACATGCAGTAGACTGTAAACACATCTGGCAATCAGAGATGTGCAGTGACATGCACAGCAGGGAAGAAGAGTGAACAGTGGGGTATTGATATCAAAAGTGCAGATACACACACACACACACACACACACACACACACAGGGACACACTCACACAAACATGCACACGTGCACACACACACACAGACACTAGCTTTCTCACTCTGTCTCGCTCTGTTGTCATCAAAAGCTGCACACAAACACACACTTACACACAAAGGCACTGACACACACAGACTGTTGCCCAAAAGGGTATACTTCCTGACTGCTATTGTCTTTTATCTCCTAGCACCAGGTTATGTAAGAAAGGCAATATAAATATCTGAAGGGATGTGTGGGATCTGACAGAAATCTTCAAAAATCGCAAGAAAGCGGTTCGTCTCAAGTCATTCATTTGGCTACATCTTCGCTTGTAGCTGTAAGGTTATCCATTAGAGCAATATTTTATCACAACAATAGGTTAGAGAGAACAATAGGTTAAATGTCGACGAAGAAATTCGGAATAATGTATTTTTGCCTCCTTTCAATAGAGCATCCCATGAGAGGATATTGTCAAACTGGCCAAACTGGGAAACGATGTCCTCTGGACTGGCAAATACAATTCAGCACAATACAATACAATACGATTGTTATCCCGTGCTCAAAAGCTCGATATCAGTAAATGTTGCTAGGATCCAGTCCTTTTCAAATAAATGAGCAGTGGCATAAAGGGAATCAAAGCGTATGCAGTGAACAAAACTGTAACCCGTTGAGTTGAGAGCGCGGCAGCCCTGAGCTCTCTGGCTGTGACCGATGCTGTTGTCCCCCCCCCCCCCCCCCCCCCCCCCTGTTGGCACCTGGAGCGGCGGACCCTCTGCCCACCGTCAGCGGAGGTCCAGGGGGGGCCGCTGAGACCCGGGCAGCCGGTCAGCGAGCGGTTTCATCTCCGACAGATTCCCACCACCTGGCTGTGCTGGCAGCGCACCAGGCCACAGCCACACTGTGGTCCAACATGCCAACCACTGCAGGGCCTTCAGACGGCCCCTGGGGCCCCCTGCGCGGAGAGCCGAGAGGCGCTGAATGGAGGGCCGGGCAGACCCATGGCAAACATGTCCGACAACTGAATACAGACGTAGGTAGAGGCCGCGTAAACGGGCTATTACGTAACTACCGCGTTTTCTGTTATGCTATTTCACAAAAAGAACAATACTATTTCTTGCCTTGTGGCTGTGGGCAAGTTACAGAACACCAATATTGTTATTGACCCATAGTAGCTGAATATTGGTATTGGTAACCCAGATCCTAATATATAGATAGATAGAAAGATAGGTAGATAGAGAGAGAGAGAGATAGATAGATAGATAGATAAATAGATAGATAGATAGATAGATAGATAGATAGATAGATAGATAGATAGATAGATAGATAGATAGATATAGGGAGAGCTAGAGATAGATAGATTGATAGAGATAGAGAGATAGATAGAGGGGGAGAGAGATATATATAGAGATAGAGATAGGGAGATAGAGTGATAGATAGAGGGGAGATATATATATGGCTAGATAGATAGATAGATAGATAGATAGATAGATAGATAGATAGATAGATAGATAGATAGATAGATAGATAGATAGATAGATAGATAGATAGATAGATAGATAGATAGATGAGATAAACAGACATACAGCCAGACAGACAGACATACATTACATTCAGATAGCTAGATGGGGGATGAAAAGATAGATTGAGACAGACAGACAGACAGACAGACAGACAGACAGACAGGGGATGCACAGACAAGGTGATACTAACGTCTACAACAGGATTGTCTGGAGCAGCCGTCATGTCATAACGTCTTCAGTTCAACCCAGTGTCTAGGGCATCTCCCTAATCAGTAATGCTGACTGCTGAGCTCCAGCCGTGGGTGGCCTGCAGGCCATGCTGCCGTTCCTGCTGCATGTCAATTCACAAGACCGCGAGCCTTAAAGAAACATCCGCTGTCCGTTTTCGTGCTTGGTTACCAGACGTCTCAAATGAGTCTTTTGTACTGTGCGTGTATTGTGTTATTTTGTCATCTTGCATATCAATATCTGGATGTGAATCATTCGCTCCTTTTTGCAGGGGGCATTCGGGATGCTTCATGTTCATTAGAATCGCCTTCTTGCCAATCATTTAAGTTGCTCACGGTGTTCATCGATGGAAGACATTCAACCAATTTGATGGCCACAAGAGCCAAGTATGGTCTGGTTATTGAAATAATGTTATTGGGCATTCCCCCTTTTCAAAAGTCATGTTTACAGATGTGTAACGAATCTATCTGTATGAAGCCGACTGGAATCAGTAACCACACACACCGCCTAAAATCCCCCAAAGCCTATTCTCAGCACATAAGCTGCCCTCACACACACACACACACACACACACACACACAAACACACAAACACACACAAATACATGCAGAAACACTCTTGTGCTTAAGCTGTATGTATGTCTGTGCGTGTGTGTGGGTGTATATGTGTGTGTGTGTGTGTGTGCGTGTGTATGCGTGTGTGTGTGTGTGTTTGGGCGTGTATGTATGTGTGTGTGTATGTGTGTGTGTGTGTGTGTTTGGGCGTGTATGTATGTGTGTGCGTGTGTATGTGTGTGTGTGTGCGTGTGTGTGCGTGTAGTATTAAATGGACACACAGTCAATTACGTGATTAAAAAATAACTAGATCAAAAGCTTAACAATTACTAATTGGAAAATGACAACTGATACTCATAACTTTAACATAAAGGTTGTAAGCTTGTAGTATCTTCTTTAAATTGTAATTTATAAAATAGTCAATTTAATAATGATATAAAACGGTAATACTGGGGCAAGAAACACAATCACAAATAGGATCACGCAAAAAAAAAGAATACAAAATATCCTGTGGTGCAAATCCATTTTTTTAAGAACATACTGTTGAGAAAAATTTGCTTCCCGTGTTTGCCTGCTATTTAATTTTTCACATTTCCTTATTAGTGTGAATAATTGCCGCACCCCCGGTTTTATGAATCATTTTATTACAACAACCGTAACATCTTCACCTAGATAACCTGATCGTTATTCACCTTCTCAACGAGAACGGGAACGTTCAGCCAATGGCACGCAGCACGGGGCACCCCCTCCACCAGTGTCTTCTCCGACGACACCAACAATGTTGACACGTTGCCACGGTGACACGACACTGCCATTTTACACAAAAGAGTTCATTTCGGCGGGCTCTGCACGTCAGGAGCCCGTCCTGGCGTCATCAGGAAGACTGGGTGAGTGGGGAGGAAAGGACGAGGCCTTGAGGAGTCCTTCAGAGGACCGTGACGAGCCCTTGTTCTCTGGAAGAATGGAGTTGGCAAAGACCGCACTTAGCAGGTTCAAACGCCGGATCAATCATTTAGAGCGCGTCTAAACAGATCACAGTCACACACCAGTGACACACAAGTAAACTATTTTTCCCTCATCTTCTTTCTCTTTATCTCTTACACACACACAAGCGCACGCACACACACACACACATACACACACACACACACACACACACACACAAGACCATCTCTAAAGGGCTGTATTGTGATGTTCCTGTGTTTGTGTGAATGCGTGTGTGTGTGTGGGTCTGCACCTGTGTGTGCACACTTGCGTGTAGTCTGCTGTGTGTGTCTGTGCATGTTAGTGTGTGTTTGTCTGTGTATGTGTGTGTGTGTGTGTGCATGTGCGTGTTTGTGTGCGTGTGTGTTCATCTGTTGTGTGTGTGCATGGGTGTGTGTGCATGGGTGTGTGTGTAGGCAAGCGTCTTTGGTCAAGTAACCAATCCTGTTTTTTTAATGAGCTTAGTTTACACACTCCATTAATTGGCTGGCACAGCAGTGGACAGCCGAACATCCAAACACACACACACACACACACACACACACACGCACACGCACACGCACACACCACATCTCTATTTCAGCGTTCTTAGTCATGTATTAGTTAGTTTGTTCCACCAGCTTCTCTTTCAGGCAGCTCTAGTAATGGCCACTATATTCTCACATTGATCTACACTTACAGCGGGCATCCTCGGGAACACACAAACACACACAAACACATGCCTTTATTTTGCCTCTTTCTATGACTTGAATGCATTTCCTCTATTTCTAATGAGTGAAGCTTTCATGTATTTGTTTGTGTTCCAGTGAGCTTCCCTGACTGAGTACAGCTAAACCCGCCTGCTCCAGGCTCAGCCCACAAGCAGCTCAATTGAATTAGCCTCCTGATTTTACACCTAAACCAACCTTCTAATGCCTTATGGGTTGTAGTTGGGAGCCACAAACAAGGTTAGTTTCTGATGCTACAACCAAGGACTTAATTGTGTGTGTGTGTGTGTGTGTGTGTGGGGGGGGGGGGGGGGGGGGGGGGGTGTAGGTGTGTGTGAACAGGAGGTCTTCAGAAAGAGACAACTGCTCAAATCTGTCCTATCCTTCTCACGTACACCGCAACTCTCTCACACACACACACACACACACACACACACACACACACACACACACTGACAAAGTCACATGACCCCCTCACTCCCATTTGAGTCCCTGGAAGTTCTCCTGAGCCTGAAGAAACATGTAGCATGGACCATAAGTGCATGTCCAGTCTGCCATGTCCAGCCTGCCATGTCCAGCCTGCCATGTCCAGCCTGGGTTATCATCTATTCATAAAAGCAAAGACACAGGTTCACACACTGGAGCAACAACGCAATGACTTAAAGACACACACACACACACACACACACACAGAAAAATACATAGTCATACACACACACACACACACTCCTATACATGCCACACACAGACGGTCCTCCACACACACATTCACACACAAATACTCTTACACACACGCACATACTTCTGCATACAGACACACCCCTACACACACACACACACACACACAGACACACTTCTATACACACAAACACACACACACATACTCCTATACACACACACGCATACTCCTACAGACAGACACACTCCTACACACACACACATACTCACACACATACACACTAACACAAACACACTTCTATACACACAAACACACACAAACATACTCCTATACACACACATACTCCTACAGACAGACACACTCCTACACACACACATACACACACACATACACGCACACACAAACACACTTCTATATACACAAACACACACACACATACTCCTATACACACACACACATACTCCTACAGACAGACACACTCCTACACACACACACATACACACACACATACACACACACACACACAAACACACACACATACACACACACATACACACACACATACACACACACAAACACACAAACACACACACATACACACACACATACACACACACACATACACACATACACACACATACACACACACACACACACACACATACACACACACACACACAAACACACACACATACACACACACACACATACACACACACATACACACACATACAAACACACAAACACACACACATACACACACACACATACACACACACATACACACACAAACACACACACACACACATACACACACAAACACACATACACACACACATACACACACATACACACACACACACACACACACACACACACACACATACACACACACACACACACATACATACACACATACACACACACAAACACACAGAGGATCCACAGGCGAGAGTCAAAGAGGGACCGTTGCATAATTAATCAGGAAGCTTTAAAGCTGAAGTGAGTTAGGACGATGGAACAGGGAGACGCCGCATCCTCCTAAAATACCTCCATTAAAATCCCCCACATTCTGCAGGTAATTACTCTGTTAGCATCTGGAAGGAGGTCCACGCCATGCATCTCCCCTTCCCCAGTCCCAGCATGCATTTCTCTCAATACCTTTGTATTCATACGCATAAGGCATACATTTCTATTTATTTCTCTCATTTCATCGGAAAACGTGCATCACCTCATGGTTCTCCTAGACATGAACACCTAACACCCCCCCCCCCCCCTTCCACACACACACACACAACCACACACACACACACACACAAACACACAAACACAACACGCACAATGGATTCTCTCAACATGACTCATTGTTTTCTCTCTCCTTTTACCAACACTTTGGGTTGAGGCAGCACATACTATGTATATATAGAGAGAGATAGATAGCTATTTCTTTTTGTTTCCTTTCTCCTGCCTCTTTCTCGCTCCACCCTGATGAGTCGAACCAGAGAGGGAACCAAACGCTCCACAAGAACCCGGTGATGTCATCACAGGGCCGTCATTTCACACGTACGTATCGATCGTTGCGGCTAACCGCTCTTTTGTACACACATGAACCCTTTACCTTGGCTGTGTGTGTCTCTGTGTATGTATATATATATTTAACAAACACATTATATATATATATATATATATATATATATATATATATATATATTTATTTAACAAACACATTTATATATATATATTTAACAACACATTTATATATATATATATATATATATATATATATATATATATATATATATATATATATATATATATATATATATATATATATACAGTATATTGTATAGACAAGGTTGAGCTCCACACTTGACTGCTCAGCACCACGGAAAGCTCCCGTGTGGGTAAGCCAATAAGTCGTGATCTGGCTAACATGCAGGTGATGCGTCTCACACTAGCGGCTGCTGGGGGGCTTGTTAGCGTGCCGTGTACAGATTAGGCCCAGGCAGCACCGCTGTGCCAGGGAAGCACACTACAGCAGCAATGAGTCCCCGGAGGGGGATACAGAAGGCACACAACCGCCCATCAACACCAGCCACAAACCATAGTGTGGTCACCATGCCAGGGTGGTGAAGTGTGATTGAGTTCACATTTATGGTTGACTATTTAGTCATTTAGATGCTTTCATCCAAAACGACTTACAGTGAGACATTAATGAGCAAGAAGGGGTTCTTGCCCAGTGATGCCTATAGGTGGACTGTGTACATTGGGATTGGAACCCAGAACCCTTCAGCTGCGATTAAAACCCTAACCACTCACTCCAATGTGAGAATGGATTTTAATGGTTTACATTTTTAAGCAAGTTTTTACTTTTTACTTTTTAGTTTTGGGGCTCTCACTGCGACAACAAGGCAGGAACATTGAACATTTTTAGATGTAAGTCATCGCCAAGGGGGAATATATTCCTGAGATAATCTTCCACTGTCGAGAAAAAAGCTATTTTCAGATGGTGTTCCCCGGGGTGAAACGGAGGAATCTGTGGCATCAAAAGGGGCATATGTGTCTGTGACATGAATATATCAGTAAAGACATCAGACGGTTAAAAGATTCACATTGGAAATAAATTGCTGCGTGAGCGTTCGCGGCCCCGGGCCCCTGCATGTGACGTTTCATCAGTGTCTTCCGAAGCATCCGCCATGCAAAATGTGAAGCAAAAACGCTGTTCCCCCCCCCCCCCCCCCGCCCCGCCCCGCCCCCGTACCCCCACCCCATTCCACCCCCAGAGTAGCCTTCAATAGGTTAAGCTCCTCTTTGTGCCTCCTCGCCCTCCTCTGCGCCAGCTGCGGCCTGGTCCGAGCCCACTGAGCAAGCTCAGGCTCCGCGCACAAAGACACACGGAATGCTAATAAAGTTGGATTCAATCACATTGAAAGCAGCCCATTGGTTATTCATGGCTCTGAAATCGGTGTTGTGGTTATGCCCTCAAAGAGTCTTTCTGTGTCTCCCTCACACTGGCCGTGTGTCATCTCGGCTCAGACTGAAGGAGAATGTGTGAGGAGATATCTGCCAATTATATATATATATATATATATATATATATATGTATAGAGAGAGAGAGAGAGAGAGAGAGAGAGAAAGAGAGACAAAGAGAGAGAGTCTAGCATGTAGTACCTCTCACTGCCTGTAGGTGATTTGAGGTATAGACTAGCATGCGGTTCCTCTTACCCTCTGTAGGTGTTTCGAGGTATAAACTAGCATGTAGTTAATCTGACTGCCTGTAGGTGATACGAGGTATAGACTAGCATATAGTACCTCTCACTGCCTGTAGGTGATACGAGGTATAGACTAGCATGTAGTTCCTCTAACTGCCCGAAGGTGTTTCGAGGTATAAACTAGCATGTAGTTCATCTGACTGCCTGTAGGTGATTCAAGGTATAGACTAGCATGTAGTTCATCTGACTGCCTATAGGTGATACGAGGTATAGACTAGCATGTAGTTCCTCTAACTGCCTGTAGGTGATACGAGGTATAGACTAGCATGTAGTTCCTTTGTAGGCCTTTAGGTGGTTCTGCTGCTGGTCACTCCGTAAAACACAAGATCTACACACTCACAGCAGTCCTGCACTAACCAATGCTGGCTCCATTTTTATTTGTCCTGTTTTTTTGTCCGCTGCATTACAGAAACCCTGTATTTGCCGTTATGGTGAGTTTGCCTGCATCTCTGTATGTTAGTGTGCATGTCTGGTGTGTTTTGTGTGTGTGTGTGTGTGTGTGTGTGTGTTTTGTGTGCGTGCGTGCGTGTGTGCGTGTGTGCATGCGTGCGTGTGTGCGTGTGTGCATGTGTGTGTGTGTGTGTGTGCGTGTGTGCGTGCGTGCGTGTGTGTGTGTGTGCGTGTGTGTGTGTGTGTGTGTGTGTGTGTGTGTGTGTGCGTGCGTGTGTGTGTCCGCATCACAGTTCCATAATGCTAGTCATATTAAGGAGGGTTACGGAGAGCAGCCATGTTGAAGAGAGAATGGGAGCCCTGGACAAGCAGGGGTTGCTAGGCACCTGTTGTGTTACAGTCAGCCCGTAGCTCACCGACACACTGGGAGCCCCACTGGCTCGCCTGCTCTCGTCTGAGGCTCTGTAGAGAAACATGGGGAACATGACCAGGAGAAGGGTCAAGGGCTCAACCGGCTGGCGGGCTAACAACATGGGTCAAATCCCCGCTCTTCTCCAACCCCACTTCACTTCTCTGCCCATGACAACATATTTCCCGAGCGGATTCCTGCTTCCAACTGTATCTTGTATGTTTTGTTTAATCTCAAATACTGCGATCGCTGGTGTGAATCCTGTCTCAATGTAGAAGAAAGAAAAAAAGAGCGATAGATAAGAGCTCCGGCTGTTTTGGACGCTTGTGGATTACGAGATGCCACAGCACAGGGCTTTCTGAAGAATGCTGTCTGTTCCCAGGAATGTTATAATTGCAAGTGCTGTGAATCTGTACCAGTCTCATGCTGTCAACAGAGTGTGTGTGTGTGTGTGTGTGTATGTGTACTGTATATTTGTGTATATTCATGAGTGTGTGTGTGTGTGTGTGTGTGTGTGTGTTTGAGATGATGTGCTTATCTTCCTATTTTCATTTTTCTCTCTTTATTATTGTCATCCTTTAGCCTCTTGGTCATCGTTGGCCCCTAACCTTTCTTTTCACATGGTCCCCAGTGTCTTCGACATGACACCCGTAAACTGCAAACTGGAAGAGAAAACACAGTGGAGGAGGAAGAGGGGAAAACAGCCTCACATGAACACATGGGCGTGCCTAATTATGCAGCTCTAATGACTGTGGTGATTGCTGTCTCGTTGGCCTCGTAAATTCCGGCTGAGGACGCAGGAAGCTTCTGGGCACGGTGTCTCCCAGCTAAGGGCTCCTCTTCCCTTCAGCTGTAATGAGCTCCGCCATGACAGTGTTGGGGGGCATGCAGCACATGCCTCCGTCCATCTCTTCCACACCCGCTCCCACATCAAGGCAGAGATGCCTGACACTGTGTTGTCATAATGAGACGATGCAGCTACAGAGGATTTCGCGGGGTGTAGCGATCAGTGGGACTTTGCTACCACGCTAGCAATGGATCATGTTGACCTCCGATTTGTATGCCCAGAACTTTTAAAGGGTTGAAAATTGTTTCAATCTGAGGCACCAACAAAAGTCACAGGTTTGACACATTGGGTTTCGTAGGAGTTAGTGCCAGGAGGGTTAAAGCTAAGGTATATTTTAGAGGCATATTTGTTGAGATTCTCTTTCAATCCTGACAGCAATCAATAAAATAATTATAAAAATATATATATGGTATCTGTGACTGTCGCAGGCCTGTAATAAGCCCTTCATTTGGCACGAACGAAATGATTGGCTAGCCTGCCTGCCTGTATACCAGCCTACCTGACGTCTGTGTGCACTCTGCCCGTACACTCATTACGCATGACCCGAGCATTCCATAAGGCTCGGCAGAGCTAGTGCTAAAGAGCTAGAGCTAGTCACATGTTTTGGCTGGCCTTGGAGGAAGGCATGAAGGGAGCGTGAGATTTGTTCCCTAGCTTTAACAAACATTATCCAAACCCATATAACACTCGAGCTAGAGTGCAGATCCAATAGGAAACTACCACTCTAGAAAAACGTTTTTGCTGAAAGTAGCAGATTTCTTGTATTTGGCAAAGAATTTAACAACTTTATACATTTTAGGCTAAAATAACAGATATGTTCACCAACACTTATTGAGACCCAAACTGAATGGCTTTCAACTGGACATTTTTATTTTAGGGTTAATTTATGCGTTAAGGGCTTTGTAGTGCAGAGCTATCTAACTAGCCCCCACCAAACTACAGAACAAATACCTGCTGTGGGACTAGAAATGTTTTCTTTGTTTTCAGCAATGTTTGAGTGATAAATGACTTAACCTGCAGAAAAGTTTGAATGGTAACCGGACCCTTTTGAAAGTTAGACCATGAAGAATAATGAGCAAAGTAATCATTAATACTGATACATTATCTATCCAGGCTGTGTCAGGAGGTGATACATTTATTAAGACAGCAATCAAGCTGCAGCACATTCAGTTTGTGTGTGTGTGTGTGTGTGTGTGTGTGTGTGTGTGTGTGTGTGTGTGTGTGTGTGATCAGAGAGAGAGAGTGAGAGCGAAAGAGAGAGAAGGAGTGAAGGGAGGCGGAGACAGAGGGGGTGGGGGAGAGAAGGTGAGAGGAGGGGAGTGTGAAAGAGGGTGAGAGAGGCTGGTCATTAACAGTGTAAATGAAGGGAAACAATGTAATGACAAAACCTCTGAGCGAAGGATGAGGGTGATGGATATTGTTCAATTCACACACACACACACACAGATGCTAACATTTTGGTTTCGTGTCCTCACTTTAAAATTGTTCTGTCTGCCATGACGATATCGTCATTAAAATTGCAAATAACACACTAAATTTGCAGAGAATTTAATTGTACGTGGACAATTTCAATTGTGTAGATGCACTTGCAAAGCAACACACCCACACACCCAAACACACACACACACACACACACACACACACAGATTGTTATTTCTTTCTGTTCCCCTCTTGTTGTCTCTACAGATAAGTGGATCAGTGCATATAAGAAGGCGAGCGAGAGAGAGCCTGGCCAATAATGACAACGATAATACAAGAGAGGCAGAGCGGGAAGGCGTAGAGATGGGGCTACAGATGAGAACACAGAGGGCGGAGGAGAGATGCGGGGGTGGAGAGAGGAGGCTCCTGTGTGGTGAATTAAAAAGTGTGTTACCTATATATAAAGTGATCTCTATTTCATTGGCTGAGCTGCTGCTGCAGTTGTGCTGGGGGTTTAGTGTCCAATCTGTGTGTAACCAACATAACAAATGGATTGTGGGATCACAGGCACTTATGTGTGTGTGTGTGTGTGTGTGTGTGTGTGTATGTGTGTGCGTATGTGTGTGCATGTGTGTGTGTGTGTGTATGAGTGTGTGTGTACGTATGTAAGTGTGTGTGTTTGTGTGTGTGGTTGTGCGTGTGTGTGTGTGTGTGTGTGTGTGTGCGTATGTGTGCGTGTTCCTTGCTGTCAATGCACCCACACCCAAACACCCCCCCCCCCCCCTGTCCTCCTCCTCTTCCTCACAATAAATATGACAAATATATATTTGCACACACACACACACACACACACAGCCCCTCAGCCCCATGCTGGAGCAGTGAGCGCCCCAGCAGTGCAGGGTGCAGCAGATGCTGTCTGGGCCGCTCACCGCTCCAGGATTACCTTAGCCTGAACAAACTCCATTACCGCCTCTATTACCCAGGTACACAGAGCCCAGGAAAAAGCACTCTGCCCAACCGCTGTTTGCCCTGTGCCTTGACTCTTGCTGCAGCCCTACACACTGTTCCTTTGACTACGGAAACAGGGAAGGGAGGGAGGGAGGGGGGGGGGGGGGGAGAGGGATAAAGAGAGAGATAGACGGAGGGGGGAGAGAGATGGAGAGAGAGAAAGAGAGAGGGAGAAGGATGGGGAGAGGGAGAGAGGGAGAGACTGGAGAAAACAGGTGACATACCTGTTTGCTAGATCTCTGCATTTGACCAGTTTCTGTGTGTCTGTGTCTGTGTCTGTGTGTGCATGTGTGTGTGTGTGTGTGTGTGTGTGTGTGTGTGTGTGTGTGTGTGTGTGTGTGTGTGTGTGTGTGTGTGTGTGTGAATGGGAGAGAAAGAGGAAAACCAGAGAGCGAGAGTGTCTGATTTGCCAGGAGTTTTGCTGTATAGCAATGTTCTCCATCTTTGACTAATGAGGGTGTATGGCAGCAGAGTGAGCATATAGCCCTGAGCTTACTTGAGAGAGCTCTCTCATGGGTGCAGAGCCTGACAGACAGAAAGACCAAAATTGTACGAAAGTACAGGAACACACAGGGAGCTAAGAAGAAACCATCCTCATAATTTCATTACATCCGCTTATGACGACATTTCTTTCTTTCTTTCTTTCTTAAAATGGATTTCTTTTATCCATGCTTTCCATTCAGTATTTGGGCAGCATTTGTTGCTAATGGGTCATTGTTACCACCCATGGTTTATCATGCACAATTCCTCTAATTCACTCATACAGTCACATGGCTGACCAAATGGTCACTTGTCAGCAGTGGGGCGTTGTCAAGGGGTTTCTCCTCCTCAAATGTCCCTAAATCACCTGCAAACAGTTGAAGCTTGTGCAGCATGATTAGCCGTTACCTCGTCTAATATATAGGCTTTCATCCCTACATCCAAGGAGTCTGGGTCAGCAGGCCTTCATCCCTTATGAGTCCTGTCTGCTTTGGCAGATCCTTTGCAGTCAACTCTGTTATTCTATCCAATTTCCTGCATCGAATGAGCTGTGTGTTCCATCCATAAAGATTGCCCTCTTAATAAACATCCATCTAGATGCGATGATCCATATCTGTCGTCACCACATGCTGCTGCTGCTGCTGCTGCTGATGCGCTTCACAGACGCCCAGATCATCCGTGCCGGGCTTTATCAGTTTGCGACACACGCATTTGTTTTCAAATTCCAAAATAGAGAAACACACATTTGTTGGGGTACAGGCCTACCTATTTTGGCATGGTGTCACAAAAAAACATATTCAGCATAATTATTGAGGGCTCTGTAGATTATTCCCATTTTTTCCCCCACAAAACACGCACGACTTGTTTGGGATCTTCCCGGTCACCGGTCATTCATTTGGTGAAACCAGCCCCACATAATTAATCAACGGGTGGCGGTGGCATATATTCGTTCACCACATTCGCCAACCAGATAGGCCCAAAATAGCGTAGACTGAAATCAGCAGCGCCATGACGCCTGCCTAGCGCACGAGACGGGGGAACAGAGAGATGGGTTATGTAATATTAAATAGACCTGGGACAGCTGCATCCACTTGTCTTTGAAACATTTCAATTACTTGCTTTTTAGTTACACTGATGCGTAACCGTCACGGTATGTTACAACCTTATAATAGTCCTACCTTGAGTACTGTTTTTAGTATGACCTAATATTTAAAATGCAGGTGTATTGTGGGTTTATGATATCTACTGAACAGATTATGCATGTAAATATACCGACAGACATTGGCAGATATTGGCAGCAGTGCAAACCAGACAACGCGTAAAAAGCTCATACTGTGGCCACACAGCTGGAGAATAGCGAGCCATACCTGTTGGTGCGGTGTGGTCTTGTTATGTCAGCCCAGCAGGTAGACTTCTCTCCTCATAGCCGCCCCACTATCTGAGACGGAGAATCCCCTCGCATCCCCTCTTCTCTCCAACACCATCAAATGGCTTCTCGTTCAACGGGGCTCAGGTTTGACTTACTCGAGCGCAAAGTTACACTATGTTTCCCCCTCCCCGAAGACAGCGGCTGGGGAAAGGGGATCGGCGAGAAGTACGACGTCCTGCAGGCTACAACAAGAATATATGTGCTTCCACGCCGTTAGTCCCGCTTGAAGAGCAATCCTGGGGAAGTTCCGCTCCTCGGTCTCGCTTTCTCAGTCTGGCGCGTCAACAGAGAAGAAAAACTTCCGAGTGACTAAGACAATACGACACCCCCGGCCCCCAAAAAAGACACCGTTGTTGAACCTTCACGTGTACGTTAAATCTTTGTTATGTCTACGTTCTTCTTGCTATACACACGATGAAGGGAAAACAGTTTGGTGGAACAGCGCAGTGGTAGGACGCAGTTTCGCAAGCAAGGCTGTACGCGATCGGCTCTGGCGCCTGGCGCTAAGCTTGCTTGGATTTCTACTTGAAAGAGGACCAGCGCTCTCTAGCGTCGAACATTATAACATACCTTAATAACATGACAGCAAGTTATTTAAAAATGTGTACTCTGTGGGCTATAATGATATGCACCACACTATCTCACATAGATAAACATATCAGCATAACAAGGCATTGATAAGGATATACCATCTACTGTTAAAAATACCTTTAGTAATACTGATGTATTACTGGTGTAGGCACACAAAGACGTTGTCTTTCCAATTTACATTCACACACACACACACACACACACACACACACACACACACACACACAAACACACACTAAACAAACACACACACACACACAATGTGTGTGTAGATACTTTAGGGTCAGTTTTGCGGGACAAAGTGTCCGTCACCCTCCACTCCTGTTGTCCAATGTCTACTGGGAAATGTTCACCACTCAGCTAAATAGGGTTCAGTTTAATTTGAACTTCACAAAGGCAAGAGAGAGAGAGAGAGAGAGAGAGAGAGAGAGAGAGAGAGAGAGAGAGAGAGAGAGAGAGAGAGAGAGAGAGAGAGAGAGAGAGAGAGAGAGAGAGAGAGAGAGAGAGAGAGAGAGAGAGAGAGAGAGAGAGAGAGAGATGGGGAGAGAGAGAGAGCTTTGCCAATACTCTACGTTTGTCCTACTTGAAGTGACACAGGGACATTCCAGTCATTCCCATTTGGCACTTGGTCCCATGAGAGATAAATTGCATTTGTTATTGTGTACCTTGAGTGAGTTATTATTTGTGTCATTCAGAGGGCAGGTCTATGTGTGTGGTGTGTGGTATTCTGTGGGCATGGATGTCTGTGTGTGCGTGTGTGTGGGTGTGTGTGTCTGTGCCCAAGTTTTTGGGAGTTTGCATGTATGGGCATGTCTGCCTGCATGCGTGCGTGTGCGTGTGTGCCTGTGTGCGCGTGTGTGTGTGGGTGACTGTTGACCTGACCCAGCCAAGATTTGTCCAAAACAAAGGACTTGCTCCAGTCTGCAGCCATCCAGGGCAGCAGGGCCTACATCTGACTCCACCTCAGCCCGGTTCCACTGGGAGGGGTGTTGTTACAGGGGAGGGGGGTAAAAGAGGCCTATTTCTCTTCTTTTGTCTCTCAAGATAAGAAGGCAATGACAATAGTCAGCTTGCTAGTCAGGGCCACAGAAGTGTAAAAGACAATATATATAGGCCAATACAAACTCACATATACACATACACACCTACGTGATTACATGCCTACATACATCTACATACATGAATAAACACACAGACAGACACACACACACACATGCATGCATACAAACATACATTCATCACATACATACATCACATGTAAACGTGATGTATCTATTTGTGTAAGATGTAATCGAGGGGATGATGTATGGACCTGCAATTGGGGACAGGTTAATGGATCCATGGAGGCAAGCGAAAGAGAGAGAGTGTGAGAGAGAGAGAGAGAGAGCAAGGAACTATCTATCATTTCACCCAGAAAGCTAATATGTTACCCTGACGGAGTTCAGATTAGTGATTCCTCTTCACCTCCTTCACTCGTCCCTCATCATTTGACTCTTTTTTTCTTCTTCTTCTCCTTCTTCTTCTTCTTCTTCTTCTTCTTCTTCTTCTTCTTCTTCTTCTTCTTCTTCTTCTTCTTCTTCTTCTTCTTCTTCTTCTTCTTCTTCTTCTTCTTCTTCTTCTTCTTCTTCTTCTTCTCCTTCTTCTTCTTCTTCTTCTTCTTCTTTGCCTCTCCTCAATTACAATGCCTTCTCTAATTCATTCTCCCCTTTCACTTTGCGTCTGGATTCCTATTCTCTTGATCATCCTAATCATCCTTCATTCCATTTTCCTTTGACTAACCAAATATCAAACTTCGCCTACTTAATATTTGAAACGGAGAAGAAGACTTGCACCAGTGTCTCTTGCAGTTGCAGCAGTGGGGGTTTGGCAGTCGGTTTCAGCTCCTATGTGTGTCTAAGTCCTTGGCCCTCGCTATGCAGCTCTACCCCAGCTCTACTCGGCAGACCAACAGAACTGCTCCCCACCCTTAACAGCTTTAAGTCCAAGGATTAAATGCGTTCTCTGTGAGGACATGTGCTACAGCAAATGCATTATGTGCTTCCTTTGCTGATTTGCAACCGGACACACATACATGCGCACTCACACACACACACACACACACACACACACACACACACACACACACACACACACACACACACACACACACACACACACACACACACAATGTGCTACTGATGGCTGTCCAATGGCATGGATAGATTGGATAAGAAGGTGCTAATCAGTATCCTTTGTGTCCTTCCGTGAGAGAAAGCTTGCTTTATCAAATGAGTGTGTGTGTGTGTGTGTGTGTGTGTGTGTGTGTGTGTGTGTGTGCATGTGTGCGTGTGTGCGTCCGGTCTGGTGTACAGTCAAGACCTTTAAATCCAGCCAGTCCAGACGAGATATCAGAACCATGTTATCATAATAATAAAGTCACTGGATCTGAGAAAATTCATATGGCTTTGCTAAATGTCAGATCTCTAACAAATAGGTTTCTTTATTGATGATTTTATGTTTTTAACTGAGTCCTGGCTTATCAACGATGGTGTGGCAACCTTAATTGAGACATGCTCTCCAAATTACAACTTATTTCAGTCAGTAAAGATAAGAGGAGGTGGAATTACTGTCTTATATATCAAACCAGTTCTCTTGAACTAAGATCAACGAAGGCAATTCCTCATCCTTTGAATATCTTGCTTTTGAACTCAAGACTGAAATTAGGGTACAATTACTCTATATAGGCCACCAAAGCAACTATCACTATTTTTATCGGCTTTCACTGAACAAGTGTCTATTGCTGTCACTAGATATGACAAGATCATTTAAAAAGAGATTTTAACATTCATATGAACAAAAAAAGTGGTACCAAAACTTTTGAATTCATAGGCTTACTTGACAGCTTTGAGCTAACTCACTGGTCACTCGACCTTCTGACATGCATGGTAACTCGCTATGCTTTCCCAAGAGTTGCACATCGTAGAGCTTTCAATATCGAACATCCCTATGTCTGACCATTTCTGCGTGTTTTTTGATACTACTTTCACTTTGCCAAGGAAAACAAGGGAATAAAAGTCCAAAAGATAATTCAAGATGATTTGGCGGAACGTAAATTCACAGAAATTGTAAGCTATTTTGATCCATGTTCGCTTAATGAATTGTGTTCACTGTGGCATTTACAATGAAGCATAGCTGAGGGCGGTACGTGCAGCAAGGAAAACACATTTCTCTAAGATGATTAGTGAGAATGCTGGCAACTCTAGATTATTGTTTTCAACCATTAGCCAGCATCTAAATCCTACCCCTTCCACTGACTTTCTCTCACAAGCCTCTGTTTCGAAATATGAGGAGTTTACTACATTTTTCAACGATAAAGTCACAACCATTAGGAGTGGCATTATTGACACTGTTGACCCTTACTATAAAATGCATAATAAGCAGATACATTCACAAGCCTTACTGCAGCAGAACTTTACAAGATAGTAGCCGAGAGCAACTCGTCCACCTCTCGTCTTGACCATGTCCCAACTGTATTCTTTAAGCGAGTATTTGACAGTGTTGCAAACTCTGTCTTGATAATCATCAACACATCTATAGAGTCAGGCTTTCTCCCAGATGCTTTTCAAACAGCTGTTGTGAAACCATTGCTGAATTAATCAAATGTAGAATTATAGACCAATATCCAATCTCTCTTTTATTAGAAAGATACTTGAAAAGGTGGTTTATAATCAATTTAACTCTGTTCTACACGAAACAAGATTCTGGAAAAGTTTCAGTCAGGTTTCAGGTCTAATAAAAGCACAACGACTGCTCCCACCAAAGTGTCAGTGACCTCGGTCTAAACACTGCTAATAAGGTCTCCGCTCTTGTTCTCTTGGATTTAAGTGTAACAATCGACACAATTGATCACAAGATGCTCATCAATCGTCTTCAACACTGGGTTGACCCTCTGACTGTGTCCTAAACTGGTTCTCCACATATGTTACAGAGAAAAATGGATCATGTATCGATGAGTACTTTGCACGTTTTGGGGTTGCACAAGGAGTCCGTCTTAGTCCTTTTCTATTCTGGCGATATTATCAGAGCACACACTGTAAACTTCCATAGCTATGTGGATGATACCTAATTATAAATCCCTGCGGAACCAAATTATACTAATATACCTTATATACTATACTATACTATACTTTCCTCCCTCACTAGCTGTCTGTCAGCTCTCAATAAATGGATGTACATTAATTATTTTAAGCTTAATTAGGACAAAACTTAGTCCTAAAAACAAAAAAGATATGCTGGGAATCAAACAGCCATGGGAATCTAACTCCCTTCATTAAGTCAGACGGGACAAGCCTCAGTGTTATCTTAGACTCTGAGCTGAGTTTTAAGTCCCACGTTAGCAAGGTGACCAAGACAGCCTTTTTTCATCTGAGAAGCATGGCCAAGGTGCGGCTGTTTTTAACTCAGAGAAAGGCTGAAAAACGGATTCACTCTTATTTCAAGCAGACTTGACTACTGCAATGCACTCTTTACTGGCCTCCCAAGGAGAAGAGAGGACACAGCATATCACTCCAGTCTTAACTGCTCTGTATTGGCTTGCTGTATCATATAGAATTTAAGTCCTTCTACTCTGGTTTTAAGCACTAAATTGTCTTGTACAAGCCTACCTTATTGACTTACTGACAACCTATAAGCCCTGAAGAGCACTCAGGTCCTCTGCTCTTGGCTTATGGGAGGTTCCCAGATATCATCAGAACCCAGATAAAGTTAGTGAGGCTGCATTTATTAATTATGCCCCTAAACTGTAAAAAGTCTCTCTTCAATTTAGCTTTTAATTAGCATTTTATAATGACAAATTACTAGCTTTTAACTAGCATTTTGTCCATGCAGCTTTCTCTGCTGATTGCAGTGATCTATTGTTTTAGTTTTGGTTTTGTTCCATTTTCTTTCTTTTGCACTTTGCTGATATTTTAGTTGTTTCTTTCTATTGCGCTGGATTGTGCAGCACTATGAGCGGCATTCTTATGTATGAAAGGTGCTACGTGAATACAACTTATTATTATATTATTATTAAACAGTGAGCAGTGATCATGTTTTGATTGGGTTTAATTAAGGTTTGTTCTCTTTAAGTCATTGAGGAGTCTCTTCAAGTCATGACGGCGATAAACATAGTTACCAAAGTCCAAGATATGAAAGCAACAATTAAAAGGAATTTAAAAGTATGTGCATGTATGCATGTGTCTCCCTGCATTGTTAGTCACTGAGATAGTGCTGATCTGTTATAAGGAATGCTGAGTGACACAGATAAGGCTACAGTATCTTATAGGGGACCTGGTTCTGAAAAACAAACACAAGTTAACACGTGCACGTACACACACACACACACACACACACACACACACACACACACACACACACACACACACACACACACACACACACATAAACACACATGAACACAAACACTCTCCCTATATCATTGCCAGCCAGTAATACTGGTATTTGCATATGAAAGGAAGCAGCTGGAAGATGTAGCTCGAAGGTGTAGCTGTCAACAATGCTGCTTGCTGTTGTTGTTGTTGTGGTTGTTGTTGTTTACGTCTTCATTTAGACAGCAGCTCCTCTCCTCCTTCATTTTTAATTCATTCAGACATCCCTTACACATGGAATATATTCTAAAGTAGTTATTTTTGTCACACGTGCTAAAATGATATGGCTAGATATGAGAACACAGGCTTTCATCAAGGGGTATTATATATTCTTTAAGACTTATATTGCAAGGTATGCAGTTAGCAGAATAGATTACTTACAATGTACATTGAGCTGAAAGACAATCTGAAGCTTTTTTTCATCTCAAAGATAGCAGTATAGCGGGATTTCTGCTAATTCAGCTTTTTTCTTTATTTCTGTCTCTCTCTCCATCTCTCTCTCTCTCCCTCTCTCTCTCTCCCTCTCTCTCTCTCTCTCCCTCTCTCTGTCTCTCCCTCCCTCGCCTCATAGTCAAAGCTCTAAGTGTTCAAACAGACTAATTCAGCCTAGCTACAATGATCATCAAAGCACTGTATCCACCCGCATTGCTAATTGATGGTCCAGCATAGAGGAGCATGAAACCTAGAGGAGGCCAAGATCTTGTCTCTCATTAGCGGTACTGAGTCATTAACATTCCATTACTAACTGTCTTCACTTAGTGGACAGTGCTCCTGCTTTCACTCCATGCTTATGATTGTCACTTTACATCACTTTACACCATAATACCAGGGCAATCTATACAATATTTATCTGTTACCTTCAACAATAAAATAATACATGCGGAGTCAAGTAATAATGTTATATTTTATCATAAAAAAACTGCTGTCTTATTTTGTTTCTATCAATGTCAGTCTGATCAGTGGACTGAAACATTAGAATATTTTATACAAAATCCATTTATGTTTTGATTGATTATAGAGGACGACATATTTATTTGTTTTTAATTATTTTCCAAAAATATGTTATGTTTCTATCACTTCATCTAACTGGTGAGTAGGGCATTGAAAAGATGGCAAAATCCCCCCCAAAAAATAATATGGGGCTACACAGTCAAATTGTCATCCGTCCATAACGCTGGGGGGCATCCAGGAAATTCAGGATGTTTCGAAGTGAGGGTTCACAATGTCAACTTCCATTGCTAATTTCTCGGTATTAATCAAGTACTTTCTACATCTGTCTATATAATACATTCATTAAGATCCATATTCATTTTTATATATGCTTTGTGTCCATTATAAATCTGATGTTTTTGATGACTTTCCAAAAGGGTGACATTATGAACCAATAAAAGATCTAATCTTAGAAAGAAGACATAAAATATTTAATGTTATGACAGCTATGATTTACATTGGGCTGTGAACATAGGCTTCCGAGCAACTGAAAGAAAGGTCATAACTCAAGCAGATGTTTATGAACCTAATTATTCTCCATTTATTCTTTATGATGGTGTGATAAAGCACTGAGGCTCTAATCACATATCTACACTAATCCTCTTACCAGATATAATGTCATAGCTGTATGCTTACATCCAGACACTTGCACACACACACTACACACACACTACACACGTCACCCACACACACACACACACAGTATAGGCACAAGGCACATACATCATTTACACACAATACTCTTTAGGGTTCTGGGAATTCCGTGAAAGATGACCTGTTCTCGACTAAATAGCTGTCTTTGTCACCCGTGCGGCATTGACACCGATGTTCCGATGGAAGAAAAGGGGAGAATGTCAACATAATGTCCCATGCTGTTTGTCTTCACATGGCGTCTCTCCTGGTCTAGCAGAGCTGAATACTGCGGCCGGCAATCACAACACAAACACAAAGGAGGCTGCCCAGTGGGGGCAGCCTCCTGCTGTCGTGCAGCTCCCTTGAAACGGGAGACACACAATGCCAACGCTGAGGAGAGTGGTGCCAGGGTTGTCATGGCACGCCATCTTGGATCGGAGCGGCCGGTTGGCGGGTGGCTCTCCGTGTGTTATTGTCACTCTTTATCACAGACAGAAGATGGCGTTGCTGACACCTCGGCAGAATAAGACAGGCGAGATTGTATTGCACGTTGGCATGGCAGGCACACGGCACCTTCGGTGTTGTTTTGTCCTATGGTTATCAGAAATACAGGGGAGACATTCAGGAAAGAAAGAAAGAAAGAAAGAAAGAAAGAAAGAAAGAAAGAAAGAAAGAAAGAAAGAAAGAAAGAAAGAAAGAAAGAAAGAAAGAAAGAAAGAAAGAAAGAAAGAAAGAAAGAAAGAAAGAAAGACAAAAAGTTGAAAAAAGAGAGAAAGAAATACATCAAAGGAATAAAGAAAGAAAGAAAACCCAGAAGAGCAAGTGAGTCTCAGGCCTTGCCATTATTATTCATCTCCAGAAACATCTGAAAGCAACTTTACTTTGGAGACATTCACCAGTTTTCTCTGCTATCCCACAGCCTCTCGTTCCCCTGATGTGAGCAACAAGGCCACAGGGTCCTGTTTGTAATCTGCTCAGCACAATGACATACAGGCTCTTTAATGCCACAGATGGTCCTAATCCCAAAGTTTTTCTACATTCATAAAAATCGGGGGATTATATATTGTTCCACTTTGTGAGTTCAGGGGCATACATCGTTTTTTTCCCTTCTTCCCTTTCCTTTTCAATTCAAATTTATTTTCTGCCTCTCTCTCTCTCTCCCTCCCACTCTCTCCCTTTCTCACTCGCCCACTCTCTCTTTGTTACACTCTCTTATCCCTCCATCTCTCCTCCTCTGCATTTTGCAAGCAGCTTTATGTCTTATCAGGGTGGGATCAGACAGCGATGGCCCAATCTGCGGGATAAGAGGAGAAGTGTTCTGCGCGGCCCTTGTCAGGTTTATGCAGTATTACAGCAGTTCTGAAAGCTAGAAAGATGAAGGGGCGCAGTATTGTGTAGTGTGGGGTGTATAGGCTGTTTGTCTCTCAGCCAACAGGTACTGCTCAATCCCATGGCCACAGTCTACCTGCTAGGCTGAGCAAGAGGTCTCAGCCCCATCTCCTTGATGACCTGTATCTCATTTCACTTTAGTCGTGGATAAAAGCATATTCTGAAAGTTTGAATAATAAAAATAAGTAGGAAATAGAGTTAGAGATGTGATTCCACATGGAGGGGAAGACAGTCAGACAATACCCCCAGTGTGTCCACTTCCATTTCTTAAAATGATTATACCGTGACACTCTGCTGATACCCTTTTCCCCCAGCATTCTGTACAGTGGCTCAGTCTGCATAATCTGGATCACAGTACAGATGCAGATTCAGATGTTTCGGTGACACAGCTGGGGACTTGGTGCAGACTTTGCAAGCTTTCTTTCATGGATTAAAATTTTCACATTGCTCACCCATCCTCATCAAGCCTCACAAAACAGACACTTTGTTTTTCAATATAGAGTTTGTTTGTCAGGTCATGTCAGTTATATATACTTCAACATTAAGATTGAGTGCTAATATTCTACTCAAGCTTTTTAATGAATACCTAATAAGCATAATAAAATATACAGCATAATACATAATTAACCTTTAATTTATCAAGCAATGTTTTAAAGTGCCAGTGTTAGGTGTCTTAAAGATGCTAACAGGGATTCTTAGCAGATTTGACTTCACTACTCTCCATCCTTTCCTCCTCCACGGCCCTCCGGGCCCCTGGTGACACCTGCACATGATTAATGGCCTTTCAGCTGCTCATGACCATTTGCCACTTCATATCGAAAGAAACAAGGTCTCTCTCTCTCTCTCTCTCTCTCTCTCTCTCTCTCTCTCTCTCTCTCTCTCTCTCTCTCTCTCTCTCTCTCTCTCTCTCTCTCTCTCTCTCTCTCTCTCTCTCTCTCTCTCTCTCTGGTGAATAGTGCCAATAGTGTTATAATAAGAATAATTAGTTGTAGTAGCATTATTATTATTATTTTAAGAAATACTCTCCAAGCAGGGGAGGGCCGTTTGGAGTGGTGAACAGAAAATAATATCACGAAGATGTATGATTCATTTACTTCATTTATAATCCATGATCAACATCTGTTGGATTTAATTAGGCAAATGATAATCAGTGAATCATGAGGTTTGAAATTGACAATCTAAATCAGTAAACATAAAATAAAGCATATTCACCCTTGAAGTGTACATAAACCTCTTATTTTAAAGGCCCACATGATTTTTTATCATATATTATGGAAATATACATTACCTCGGTTATACTACCATAAGTGGTATTCATATATATGACATTTAATCTTTGTGAGATATTAATGACTTTGTTGACTACATGTCCTTGTTTTATATACATCTTATGTTATAATCTAGTTGATTTGTCATTTAATAATCTCTAGATACTTTTCATTTTTGTAGTAGTACAATTATGACGCAAGTTGATCTTTCTTTGATGTTAGCTGTTTCTGAGTGTTAAAACTTGCATTGACAGCTTGAGCTTAATCTAAGCATAATTCAGATTTCTCTGAATAAAAATTTTGAAGGTACTGACAAGAATTTACTATAAAGCTTTGTTTAGTTATATACATATGTTATAACAGTATTATCTAAATTGTGGCTTTCTCTTTGACTGATACACTTTATAATACAATTTGCCCACAGCCTACTGATGACCGTTGCCAGAAGTAAGAGAAAAATAAAAGTGACTCACGTGGTGGTTTTCTCCTCATATATTAATTATGCTGTTTTTTGTGTGTGTGTGTGTGTGTGTGGGGGGGGGGGGGGGGGGGGGGGGGGGGGATACCTCAACAAGGTCTCCTTTAAGCCACCTGGATCCTTTTCTCCTCCATAAGGGTTTTGAAGTCCTATAGGCCAATGTGTAGGCCTACATGATTAGCCTACATGGTACAACACAATAATACAATTAAATCAGTGTAAAAGAGTTAGGGACTATGATAGGGACTTTGATGAAAGAAGTGATCGAGGCCCGTGTGTTGGTTCCCACAGCACCAGCCTGCTGGCTGGGAGGTCCCGATGTCTCTGGCAATGACCGGCCAGTCTCATTCTCCTGGATGCTATCTTCTCACTTAGCCTTGGTAGCCCCCCATATAGATGTTGGTAGCATGCTGGTCCTGGTCCATGTTAAGGACTGCACGCAGCATTCTGGTGGAGCACCCGTCTAGAGACTTCTGTAGGGCGGGCTTTAGGGTCCGGCTTTCACAGCCATAAAGGAGAACGGACTCCACGGTCGCGTGGAAGAAGCTTAGCTTTACGTTTCGGGGGGAGCTTGGAGTTCCACACACTGGCCATGCCGTTCAGGGCCATCCATGCTCCTTCCTCACTTTAAGGTCTTGCTCTGATGAGTTCAGCTGTGAGCCCAGGTAAGTCATTGACTTCCTTCAGAGCAATGCCCCCTGCTGTCATTAGAGGTAGATGGTCCGGGAGGATGTTGTAGATGATTACCTTGGTTTTCTTGGCATTTAGCCTAAGACCAACCTTGGCACACTCCCATCTCCGCTCTGGTCAAGAGGCTAGCACGAGACATGCTCATTCTCCTGGATGCTACCTTCTCACTCAGGCACATGTGCATGCTCCTGTGCCTGCTCCACACGGTCAGACATCAGGCTGATGTCATCTGCATAGCCCAGGTCCTTAAGGACTACGGCAGGGAATCGCCTAGACCTCTTACGTGTAAATGTGAAGCAGAGTTCTGGCTCCCGTCCACTGATGGCTTGCCTGAGTGTGTAGCCCAAGACTATAATGAAGAGGAAGGGGGCGAGGGTGTCTCCTTGCAACACCCCATGCCAGGATATCAAACTCCTGGTTATAGGGAACAGAGCGAGGGGGACCAAATGCTCGACGCAGTGAGGCGGAGATGGCGGAGAGGTACAAAGGGAGTTTACTGGGAGCGAGAAACAGGCAAGCCGGGGGCTAAGCAGGCAGAGGGTGGCCAGACAGGCAGGGGTTCGGCAACGGGCAGGCGGTCAGGCAGAGAAGGGCTCAGCAACGGGCAGGCGGTCAGGCAGAAAAGGGTTCGGCAACGGGCAGGCGGTCAGGCAGAAAAGGGTTCGGCAACAGGCAGGTGGTCAGGCAGAAAAGGGTTCGGCAACGGGCAGGCGGTCAGGCAGAAAAGGGTTCGGCAACGGGCAGGTGGTCAGGCAGGCAGGGGAGTAGAGTCAATGACAAACTAGCACCGGCTGCTCGGAGATCCAGGGGAGAAATAGATTAGTTGATTAGTGATTGACGGCCGGTGTGTAAACAGGGGGAAAGATGGAGCACATGGAGTAGTGGCTGCCGGCGCCCGCTAGGTGGCGGAAGTGGACGGCGTGACACTCGTCACTGTCGCCATCTGGGGTTACCACCTTGGCTCTTGTGTCAAGGTGGTACAGCACAGCTGTCAGGTTGTTATTTTTCACCTCCTCGATGATCCTCCTTAAGGCTAGGATTAATTATTAATTGAATTAATTGAATTATATGATATTTCCATATCAATCTGGCTTACTACGATGTGCTACTTTGACAAGAGTCTCGTGCTTGCAGGTGGTTTTCTTTTTGGGACTAAGTGGGAGGGGCCAGCCATTGTATCCCTGAATGTGATTGGCAATTGTATCCCTACTTGTGATTGGTTGCTCTAACCTATCACATTTAGATGTTGATTTTTCTGATTCCCAAGAAATATCAGTGGAAACCTAGCCTGGCATCGCCTGACGAATTGCAAACTGCAATTAGCCTGGAACATAATTTTCGAATATCAGAACTAATTAAGATTTAGCATTTTGATTTAGGATTTAGATTTAGATATACGATTTAGATTTGGATATAAAATGTAGATTTAGATTTACGATGTAGATTTCTATTTAGCATTTCTATTTATCATTTCGATTTACATGATTTAGATTTATATATAAGATTTAGCTTCAGATTTAGCATTTAGATTTAGATATAAGATTTAGATTTAGATATAAAATGTAGATTTACGATTTAGATTTAACATACAATTCTAATTTTATTTATGTGAAAAAGTGACATGAAAATTGCAGTGTGTTTTGGAGGGGGGTTTATTTGCTAAATCTGGGGAAAATGAAGCAAAGCTTGAGCTATATCTGGAACAAGTGAAGCACGTTTTTGAGCAGCGACAGTTTATAAACGGCACCCCATAGGTAGAACAGGAATATTCAGTCTGCAACCGGGAAAATCCAGCATTCCTTTAAGGCAGGGCCAAATTATACTGTAACTATCCAAACAAATCTATTAAACTATCAACGTTTTGTTTCTTTGCCATTGTTTTCTTAGTTACGCATAACACATCTATCCATCACTAAGAAGTGCTAATTATCTTCCCTGATCTTTGATCCATGTAAGGGCATGACCAAATATGAATGTTAAATGACTCCATTTTAATTGTGGCACCATTATAATTGGAAAATGCCGCACAAGGAAACACTTCGGAAATTCCTGCTACAAGTTCCCCTTCAGAAAGGGTGTTCACTTTCTCCATTCCTCACTGAAGCATAACAATGTTGACAGACTTGTTATACTGTGGTTTACCGTTTAAGAAGCATACCTACCTCTCTCATTTTACGCACAGAAAACACACAGAAAAAGAATAGTTCAAGGTTGTGTAAGTAAGAGAAGACAAGAGACTGAAGTTGATTGTTTTTGTGTTCAGTGTCTGATTCATGAAGCTGTTGCATGCAAGCTAAAAACAGGAGTATTCACTCTCTGTTGTCCTAAGCTGATGTGCCGGTCCTACATCAGGCACCATCATATTTTTGGTTGTATTTCCTTCTGTAGCAGGTAAATGAGTGCAATTAATATTTTTATAAAAAATATAATCTTCAGAGAATCGTGATCTCAATTCTAAGCAAGAAAATCGTGATTCTCATTTGATCAAGAATCGTGCAGCCCTACAGTGATGTCTCTTTTACTCTAATCAAAAGCGTATTCTCAATCCGTTGTCCCCATGTAATAGTTTGGTGGTAGCAGTTGTCCTGTGTTTTAACATGCATTCATTGGAAAGCAAATTGCTTGCTACAAACATGTTTCAGTTGGGAATCAATCACAGGTGGCAGATATAAATTATATTCTACCACTTTCCTTAAAATAATTGCTAACCTTTGGCATATCATCCAGTGGTCCTGAAAATGTATTCAGATTAAGCCTTTTAATTCCCCCCCCGCACACACACACACACACACACACACACACACACACACACACACACACACACACACACACACACACACATGAAAATACATATTGTGCTTTTAATAATGTATCAATATCGGTGATTCTGGCCCTGTATTATTTGGGGTCGGATCAAATTTTGCAGTATCGCCCACCCCTAATTTGTGCGCACGGTGGTGTCAGCTTCGTGCTAGTGAGTGCTCGATCCCAAAATATCGTGTTGTAGCTAATTAAATAACTGGTGGCTGGCTCGAATAAAAGGCTAAGACAAATGGATATCCGTAGTTGGTTTATTTCATATGCTGCAGCACATAAAATACACAGTTTAAGGCAACTCCACGCAGAGAAGAGTTCTCGAGAAAAAAAGCAAGCTGAATAGAGGGAAGGAGTGGAGCAAACACCATCTCAGAGATATCACTAGATGGTGCCAATTACTATCTAAAACGGGTTCAATGCACAGTGAAGGCCGGACACCTGGTCGTAATTCACCATCTATGGCGCCACTTATTATTTATAACGGGTGCAATGTACGGTCAAGGCAACATGCATGATTTAGGGAGAGGATATGCAGTCAAGAACAGACACATAATTGGGCAGAGGAGCATGCTCAGGATTTTCTCAGATGAGAACAGAGCACAATGCAGGAATACAGGAAAACAGGCAGCTGTGGGGAGTTAGATAGGTAAAAAGACAGATAGGCCACTATAGTGTGCACATAACTTGAACATCAACACTAATTAGTTTAAGCGAGCTGACCTCGGAATATGGCCTTGTGTCATTTTCCATCACAATCTATACTGCCGATCCCAACATTTCCTGTTCAACGATTGATTCTCGTGTTAAAATATCAATTCAGTAATTCGGGGAAAATATGTGTTTTTATTATCAAGGGGACACAACAAAAAGTAGCTACTCTATCACCGGGAAAATACCCGATGATAGGAACTACTTCTCCTTCCGCCTGTCACAGTCATAGGCGCACTATGGCTCTTTACGTTCGAGTAAACGATAAAAGGAAGACTGAACATCGATCAAGGCTGACCGTAAACGCAGTCATGTCTGAAAACACTGACGAAGCGGCGTGCGATGTGTGTGGGAAGACCGTAAGATAATACATAATACCGTTTCAGTGGGAACACCAAAAGCCTTGCCAAACATCTTACAATTCGTCACAAGAATGAGTATGAGGAGTATGAGTATGAGGAGTATGGGTATGAGGGTCGAGGAGGTCAAGGAGAAGAACGTGCTGCTAGGCCAAGACAGACTTCCATTAGGGAGTCATTGGTACAGAGAGAGTGCGTTGCTATGGCGAAGTTTGTCACTGACCGTGGGAAAGCGAGTGACGTCTGTCTAGGCTTCAGGGACGCAAACAGCTCGCTTTTCAGCGACTGTCGCTTTCACTTCAGTTCGAGTTACTTGTGTAGCTCCTTGAGTGATCCAGATCCGAAGAGGGTTGTTTTTTCTTCTTCTGAGGGGGCGTCTGGGTCTGCGAGTCTGGTTATCTGGAAGATAACAAAAACACGGCATGTAATCTAACTCAATATTACTTAACATTATTTCAGAACATTTACAACACTGCATCTTGTACAGTAATGAACAGTGAGCAAGTGGTGCTTAATGTCCACACAAAGCTCAAATCGCTCAGTCTTTGTATTTGGGGTTCAGCCTACTAACACGACCTGAGCGTGTGTGGTATGGGCTCCCACTGATACGTGTTGCCATCAGAGCTATGGGCTCTTGAGCTTGGGTTTTTTCAGTGTCTATGCGGGGGAGTTTCCTCTACAGCTGGATTGAAGTGCTGCGGGTCTGCGTCGGTGGACAACTCTGGAGGTGGCTCGGCTACAGGTAGGATGTGTCTGCGATTTCTCCTGTACTCCCTGCCTTCAGACTGGATGAGGTAGGATCTTGGTTCCCTACAGAGCTCTTTTACCATGCCCATGCGGTTGTACCCTTGGGGGGTCTGCATCCTGACTGCTTCACCTTCAGACAGGGCCCGTAGTGGACGGCTTGACTTGTCATAGCTCTGCTTTTGGGAGAGTCTTTTCTTTAGGAGTTGAGCCTTAACTTGTTGGGTGTTGCAGGCTGTAGGCTCTAGTAACTGTTTGCTGACTGGGAGTGTGGTACGTGTCTGCCTTGACATAAATCTCTGTGCCGGTGAGCCTAGCTGTGCATCTCGAGGGATGTTTCTCAGGTTTAGTAAGTTTAGAAACGTGTCTGTTCCATCTCTTTTTGACTTTTCCATCAGCTGTTTTGCACTACGGACTGCCCTTTGAGCTAAACCATTGCTCTGTTGGGAATTCTGGGCTGCTGGTGATGTGCTCAAAGTCCCACTGTGTGGCAAAGACCTTGAACTGCTGGCTGTTGTACTGTCTAGCATTGTCTGAGATGAGTATGTGCGGTGACCCATGGACAGAGAAATGTCATTTCAGTTTTGTAATGACTGATGTTGGCTGTGATGTCCTTGAGTTGGTCGATCTCATACCAACCTGAATATGAGTCTACAAGCACTTGATAGTGTTTACCATTCCATTCCAGGATATCTGTAGACCACGGTAGGTCTGGAACTGGGTATAGCTGGAGTGGTTCCTTCTGTTGATGTGGTTTTGTGCTGTTACACACAGAGCATGAAAGTGTTGCATTGTCAAAGTCTTTGCTCATGGTGTGCCAGAACGCTATGCCTCGGCCTCTGCGTTTGGGCGTTTGGGCGTTTGGTCGACTCCGCACCTGGGTGTCCTCTGTGCATAATGTTTGTGTACTCACTCTGTAGCGACTGGGGAACGACTGTTTGATGACCTTTCATGATGATTCCTTCCTCAATGATGAGCTCATCTCGGAAAGGGAAGAAAGGACTGACGGCTGATGGAGCACTGCGCTGTTTGGTAGGCCACCCATGTTTGATAACGGAGGTGAGTTTCTGCAGCGTTGCATCCTTTGCTGTGTGTCTCCTCAGTTCCTCCAGGCGGGCGGATGAGACATGGCTGACCACCATCACGTCAAAGTCATTTTTCTCATTCGTGTGCTGAAAGGTGGATGTCCTGGGTGCTCGTGACAGAGTGTCGGCCAGGTACATGGGTTTCCCTTTCTTGTAGATCAGGTCGATGTTGTATTTCTGCAACTGTAGCATCATACGTTGGAGTCGGGCTGGTGCTGTGGAGATCGGCTTTCTTATGATTGTGACTAGGGGTTGGTGGTCAGTTTCTACAGTCACCTGCTTTCCGTATTGTGGAGGACCAGGAGAACCTCAGCGCCCCCAAAGGGCTGAGAAAAGACACTCCAGGTCTGCAGGTAAAAGGCAGCTGGGCAAGATAATTGATAATCAGTACTATCATTCACAGGTGCTGCAGACCTGGCGCTAACAATCAACTCAAGGCCTACTTAAGCCAGAGGACAAACGATTGCAGGGGGAGAAAGAAGTGGAAGAGCACGCTGAACGACGCACGGAAACCCGACAATCTTTATTCCACCCTGGCTGAAGGCTGGATACACGAGGAAGTTACCCCGGTCCGGGAAGAACCTTAGTTGCCTTATTTGCTTTATTGCGTGGTTAAAATAAAGGATTCCCAGTGTGGGATTTAACCACAGCGGTTTTCTCGGCTTGTTTGTTCTGAATCCCCGTCCGAGTTACCACAATATACATAGTCGTTGAATTTTGAACACGCAAACACATCTGCTAGGAGTTCCTTCTCTATTTGTGCGTAGCGTGTCTCAGTCTGTGTCAGCGATGCGTAGGCAATTGGTCTGCCTTCTTACGAGCATGCTGCGCCAAGTCCGTGTTGTGAAGCGTCGCAGGTGAGTGTGACTGGTCGATCGACGTTGTAATATGACAAGACCGGCGGGCTTGATATGCATTTCTTCAAAGTGTCATATGCGTCCTGGTGCTGCTTCAGCCAGCACCACACTGTGTCTTTGCGTGCGAGCTGTCTTAGTGGAGCTGAAAGTTCACTGAAGTTCGGGATAAACTTCCCGAGATAATTGATCATGCCAAGGAAGCGCTGGAGTGCTGTGACGTCCTCGGGGGCTGGCATTTCGGTGACTGCTTTGGTCTTGGATGGATCTGCTTTCAGGCCATCGCTGGTGAACACATGACCGACACAACTGACCTCAGCCAGACGGAATTTGCACTTGAGGGGGTTGAGTCTCAGATCCACCTGACGCGCGGTTGAGCACCTTCATCAGGTTTGCGTCGTGCTCTGCTTCATTGCGGCCTCAGACGATGATGTCATCCACAATGATGGCACAGGGGTATCCAGCGAATATCTGCTCCATTGAGCGCTGGAACACCTCGCTGGCTGCATTTATTCCAAATGGCATCCAGAGGAATCTGTAACGGCCAAAAGGTGTGCTGAAAGTGGTTAGCAGCGATGACTTACTGTCCAAGGAAATTTGCCAGAAAGAGCTCTTGGCGTCCAGCACTGAAAACACTGTTGCGTTTGACATTTGTGAGGCAACCTCCTCGACAGTACGCATAGGGTGGTGGGGACGCTTCAATGCTATGTTGAGATCCCTGGGGTCAATGCAGATTCTTATGTCATCGGTTTGCATTTTGTTTGTTGCCACCATGGATGATGACCATTCAGTTGGTTCAGAAACGGGAGCGATGACGCCTAGGTCTTTCATTCTTTCAAGCTCAGCCCTAACTCTGTCCTGCATGGCTACCGGAATGCGGCGTGCTGGACGGACGACGGGCTGTACATCTGGATCTAGTTTCATGGAGTATGTTACTGGTAGCTTACCAAGTTTGTCCTTGAATAGATCAGCATATTCCATGAAAATCTGGTGGCGCATGTTGGCATTGTCAGTCACGCTGAGTTGATGAACTTCCTTGTTCAGTGTTACTAACTCCATGCGTATGCATGCTGGTAAGCCTAGCAGTGGCTGGACGTTTCTCTCCACGATGTAGAACTGTAGTGCTTATGGCTGGCCTGCTAGGTGACATGACAGGACAACTGAACCCAGTGTTAATCTGATTTCCTTCACCAAGTTGGTGATTGTTGAACAGTCTATTTCTTCCCTGTTCTTCACACGTTTGAATGTATCATATGATATGACGTTGCAGTTTGCCCCTGTATCGACTTTCATTTCGATGGGCTTGCCATTGACGTGGACAGTGGTGAATGCTTCACTTTTCTCCTTAGCATGAGAGTATACCGTGTCAACGTTCTCCAGTGTTATTCCATCCACATAGTAGGAATCATCGTCGCTACCACTCGTGGCTTGGGCTGGTTCTAGTTGATTGACAGATTTCCTAGATCTCTGTGTGCTATGGTGCTGCTGTGTTGATCAGCAACGCGTTTTGTAATGGTTCCATTTCTTACATGTGTGACACTGTTGACCATATGCTGGGCAATTTTCTCTCTTAGCTGCCTCCACAATTGTTACATTTTGTGATATGCTGTGCATTCCTCTCTGACTGTGATGTTTGTCTTGAATCAAATCTCTGCTTCTTTGCAAATCTGTACTGTACAGCGTCAACGTTGGCTGGCGTTTGCGGGGATGATAATGTATTTGTGTGCTGTTCTGCCAGTTCATGTATTCGACATACAGATATAGCCTTGGTTAGAGTCAGTTCACTATCACTCAGCAAAATCTTTCTCAGACTGTCATTATTTATGCCGCATACGAGTCTATCTCTGACGAGTTCATCTTGCAAAATTCCAAAATTAGAGCTCTTTGTGTTATGGTTACGAGAATTGGACCCAAACGCAAGACAAGGAAACCAACAGGGTGTGGGTTGAAAAAGGGATTTATTGTCCAAAGGTACAGGCAAGGGCAAGGCAGGCGAGTAGTCCAGTAGGCAGTAGGCAGGCGGGAAGTCAGGCAGGCAGAAGGACGTAGGCAGGCGGGTGGTCGGGCAGGCGAGGTTCAGGAAACAAGGAAGGCAGGCAGGCAGGAACGAGGAACAGGAGCGGCAACAGGAACAGGAACGAGAGCGGGAACAAGAACGGGAGCGGAACCCGTAACGGGAACAAGAACGGGAGTGGAACCCGAAAACAAAGAAGTGGCGGGGACGTAGTTATCTTGGGAGATAACACACACTACGAACTAGCACTGGCTCTGTGGGGAGCCAGTGCTTAAATACTGTGGTGGGTGATTGGCTGATGAGCTGCAGGTGTGGGTAGACAGAGGGAGTGCACGTGGTGGCTAATTGATGACGGGAGCACGAGGTGTAATGGCGGCTGGGTGCCACTAGATGGCGGAATTGGACAGAAACGGGCGAGGGTGTGACACTTTGCTTTGATCCTTAAATCAGTGACATATGATTCAATCACCTTGGTTTTGACACCGTGTGTTGAACTTGTACCTTTCTATCGTAATGTTGGTTTGAGGATTGCAAATCTCCCAAAATTTCCTCTTCAGACACATTGGGTGTTCTTTTGACTCGGCCGGAGTGAAGACGACTCCGTCCCCGGGAGCTCTCACCTCCTCCCCGTATATGAATGACCTCTCTCGTTCAATGGCTTCCGATCCTGCTAGATAGAGGAGAATATATGCCTGTGTGCGGGCTAGCTTGTCAAAGTGTGCCGCTGCAATGAAAATTTCGTACTCTTCTACGAACACTCGCCAGTTCTCTGCGACATTCCCATCAAAGAGTATAGGGTCGGGTCTGCGAAATCCATCATCCATCACGATGGTGCTCGTTCATTTCTAGTGCTAGCTCGCGGCGTTAGCTTGTTAGCTACATTAACGTTAGTTATCCTCGCTCGATCGGTGAGTTGATCTTCCTACTCGTTTGTAAGACTTGTATAGTCCATTATGTCCGCGTTGACTTCTGACACCATGTTGAATGACCGTGTACGGAGGGAATACTTTGCAACAGTATTGTTTTTATTATAACATAATGGTAAGTCCTAGACCAACATGACATGACTAACCGAACACCTGAGGAGCGCACCAACATCTGCCCATGCACCGTAGCAAGTACGGTGGCTGCTATGGGAGCATATTCAAATAGCATATTGTGAATGCTCTACAATAACCTTAACTTAAATATGACGGCATGCCAAGCTTGGGACTGTTCATAAGAGTGATAAGGTTGAGTTGTTTTGATTTCGCGAACGCCAGCCATCCGTATTCGATAACAACCCAGTTAGCCCTTAATCACAGCAAGTACTTAAATTGTGCGAGTGATAGTTACATTTGCGTGTGTGAAATAATAGAATTAGCTCGTGAGCATGTCTTATCACGCTCGCGACTTATGACTTAAATGTGACGCAATATCATAGTGATGATGAACCTCCGCGAGAGGGGAGACGGTCAACACTGTTTTTGTCGAGGGGGGAGGGAGGCTCTATCTTTTTTCACCCCTGATGCGTTTGCATCCCTGAGGCTTCATTTGATGTGTTCATGTTTAATCAACGGGAGATTAGCAATGACCATTTACTACACGCCACCTAGGTGGCTTTTCCCACTCCACCTAGGTGACTTTCCTCGGGCTCCTCCAAACCAATGGACACATGATGTTGAAAAATGTGTCAACATCATCAACACAACATGTTGTTAATATGTTTAATGAGGCAAAATTCTCAAAGTGTCGTACTTACCACTGATATGTGGACTTCAGGGTGCACAGAGGCGTACTTGACTGTAAGATGTCATTGAAAATTGGCAAATAAGGGAATTTGTTTTGGAAACCCAGATTTTCCATGGGCAGCATACAGCTGATATCAGTTTAGAGCTTCAACGAATCCCGGATGAATGGGGCCTAACTGAGAAGGTGGTGGCAGTTGAGAGAGAGAGAGAGAGAGAGAGAGAGAGAGAGAGAGAGAGAGAGAGAGAGAGAGAGAGAGAGAGAGAGAGAGAGAGAGAGAGAGAGAGAGAGAGAGAGAGAGAGAGAGAGAGAGAGAGAGAGAGAGAGAGAGAGAGAGAGAGAGAGAGAGAGAGAGAGAGAGAGAGAGAGAGAGAGAGAGAGAGAGAGAGACCTGAATTTGATTTGCTGAATGGGAAATGGAAAACACTGTGTGGATAACACTGATTGTAAGGCAGTTCCTTAAGTTGTGAAGGCCTCGTATTCTTACAGTGTAATGTAAGGTGGTGTACATGCTTTCTCTGAGATGTTAAGAAGTTGAAGAAAAGAACACTGAAGGAAGGAATGGAAGGGAGGAGGGAGGGGTGAATGAAGGGAGGAATGGAGCAAAGGAGGGATGAATGGAGGGAGAGGAAGAAATGGGTGGTGGATGGGAGGATTGGAGGGAAGGTGAGGAAAGACCCTTGGTATTGATTTTAGAGTTTATATTTTGAAAGTGTCAAACAGTTCCAATAAATCTCAAAGGGAAAGAACAAATCTTGCTGCTTAACTTTTTTTATTAACAGCATTTGCTTGTACTTTTACTTTCAATACTTTTCGGTACTTTCAGTACTTCAGTACATTTAAAATCAGAAAATTACTTTTGATACCTAAGTACAGTTAATATCAGATGCTTTAAGACTTTTACTCAAGTAGTTTTCTATTGGTTTACTTTCACTTTTACCAGAGTAATTTTCTGGGAAGATATTTTAAGTATGGCTTTCTCCTTACTTCTTCCACTACTGGCCCTTAGTGACCCATTATTGCACAATCCTTTAATAGCAGCAGTTGTAACAGTTGATCATGCTACCCGGTAACAACACTGCTACCCGGTTAGGTTAAACAACACAGCTACCCGAATAGATTTAACAACATGGCTACCCGAATAGATTTAACAACACGGCTACCCGGTTAGGTTTAACAACACGGCTACCCGGTTAGGTTTAACAACACGGCTACCCGGTAAGGTTTAACAACACGGCTACCCGGTTAGGTTTAACAACACGGCTACCCGGTTAGGATTAACAACACGGCTACCCGGTTAGGATTAACAACACGGCTACCCGGTTAGGTTTAACAACACAGCTACCCTGTTAGATTTAACAACACGGCTACCCGGTTAGGTTTAACAACACGGCTACCCGGTTAGGTTTAACAACACGGCTACCCAGTTAGGATTAACAACACGGCTACCCGGTTAGGTTTAACAACACAGCTACCCGGTTAGGTTTAAAAACACAGCTACCAGGTTAGGTTAAACAACACAGCTATCCGGTTTGGTTTAGCAATATGGCTACCCGGTTAGGTTTAACAACACGGCTACCCGGTTAGGTACCAGGTTAGGTTTAACAAATCGGCTACCCGGTTAGGTACCTGGTTAGGTTTATCAACACAGCTACCCGGTTAGGTTTAACAACACTGCTACCCGGTTAGGTACCTGGTTAGGTTTAACAACACAGCTACCCAGGTAGGTTTAAAAACACGGCTATCCGGTAAGGTTTAACAACACAGCTACCCGGTTACGTTACACAACACTGCTACCCGGTTAGGTTTAACAACACTGCTACCCGGTTAGCTTTAACAACTGAGCTACCCGAATAGATTTAACAACACGGCTACCCGGTTAGGTTTAACAACACGGCTACCCGGTTAGGTTTAACAACACGGCTACCCGGTTAGGTTTAACAACACGGCTACCCGGTTAGGTTTAACAACACGGCTACCGGGTAAGGTTTAACAACACGGCTACCCGGTTAGGTTTAACAACACGGCTACCCGGTTAGGTTTAACAACACGGCTACCCGGTTAGGTTTAACAACACGGCTACCCGGTTAGGTTTAACAACACAGCTACCCGGTTAGGTGAAACAACACAGCTACCCGGTTAGGTTTAACCACACAGCTACACGGTTAGGTTTAACATCACAGCTACCCGGTTAGGTTTAACAACACAGCTACCCGGTTAGGTTTAACAACACAGCTACCCGGTTAGGTTAAACAACACAGCTACCCGGTTTGGTTTAGCAACACGGCTACCCGGTTAGCTTTAACAACACGGCTACCCGGTTACGTACCCATTTAGGTTTAACAACACAGCTACCTGGTTTGGATTAGCAACACGGCTACCCGGTTAGGTTTAACCACACGGCTACCCGGTTAGGTACCCGGTTAGGTTTAACAAATCGGCTACCCGGTTAGGTACCTGGTTAGGTTTAACAACACAGCTACCCGGTTAGGTTAAACAACACAGCTACCCGGTTTGGTTTAGCAACACGGCTACCCGGTTAGGTTTAACAACACGGCTACCCGGTTAGGTTAAACAACACAGCTATCCGGTTTGGTTTAGCAACACGGCTACCCGGTTAGGTTTAACAACACGGCTACCCGGGTAGGTACCCGGTTAGGTTTATTAAATCGGCTACCCGGTTAGGTACCTGGTTAGGTTTATCAACACAGCTACCCGGTTAGGTTTAACAACACTGCTACCCGGTTAGGTACCCGGTTAGGTTTAACAACACAGCTACCCGGTTAGGTTTAACAACACGGCTACCAGGTTAGGTTAAACAACACAGCTATCCGGTTTGGTTTAGCAACACGGCTACCCGGTTAGGTTTAACAACACGGCTACCCGGTTAGGTACCCGGTTAGGTTTATTAAATCGGCTACCCGGTTAGGTACCTGGTTAGGTTTATCAACACAGATACCCGGTTAGGTTTAACAACACTGCTACCCGGTTAGGTACCTGGTTAGGTTTAACAACACAGCTACCCGGTTAGGATTAACAACACAGCTACCCGGTTAGGTTACACAACACTGCTACCCGGTTAGGTTTAACAACACTGCTACCCGGTTAGGTTTAACAACACAGCTACCCGAATAGATTTAACAACACGGCTACCCGAACAGATTTAACAACACGGCTACCCGGTTAGGCTTAACAACACGGCTACCCGGTTAGGTTTAACAACACGGCTACCCGGTTAGGTTTAACAACACGGCTACCCGGTTAGGTTAAACAACACAGCTATCCGGTTTGGTTTAGCAACACGGCTACCCGGTTAGGTTTAACAACACGGCTACCCGGGTAGGTACCCGGTTAGGTTTATTAAATCGGCTACCCGGTTAGGTACCTGGTTAGGTTTATCAACACAGCTACCCGGTTAGGTTTAACAACACTGCTACCCGGTTAGGTACCTGGTTAGGTTTATCAACACAGCTACCCGGTTCGGTTTAACAACACTGCTACCCGGTTAGGTACCCGGTTAGGTTTAACAACACAGCTACCCGGTTAGGTTTAACAACACGGCTACCAGGTTAGGTTAAACAACACAGCTATCCGGTTTGGTTTAGCAACACGGCTACCCGGTTAGGTTTAACAACACGGCTACCCGGTTAGGTACCCGGTTAGGTTTATTAAATCGGCTACCCGGTTAGGTACCTGGTTAGGTTTATCAACACAGCTACCCGGTTAGGTTTAACAACACTGCTACCCGGTTAGGTACCTGGTTAGGTTTAACAACACAGCTACCCGGTTAGGATTAACAACACAGCTACCCGGTTAGGTTACACAACACTGTTACCCGGTTAGGTTTAACAACACTGCTACCCGGTTAGGTTTAACAACACAGCTACCCGAATAGATTTAACAACACGGCTACCCGAACAGATTTAACAACACGGCTACCCGGTTAGGTTTAACAACACGGCTACCCGGTTAGGTTTAACAACACGGCTACCCGGTTAGGTTTAACAACACGGCTACCCGGTTAGGTTTAAAAACACAGCTACCCGGTTAGGTTTAACAACACTAGCTACCCGGTTAGGTTTAACCACACAGCTACACGGTTAGGTTTAACATCACAGCTACCCGGTTAGGTTTAACAACACAGCTACCCGGTTAGGTTTAACAACACAGCTACCCGGTTAGGTTAAACAACACAGCTACCCGGTTTGGTTTAGCAACACGGCTACCTGGTTAGGTTTAACAACACGGCTACCCGGTTAGGTACCCGGTTAGGTTTAACAACACAGCTACCCGGTTTGGATTAGCAACACAGCTACCCGGTTAGGTTTAACCACACAGCTACATGGTTAGGATTTACCACACAGCTACCCGTTTACGTTAAACCACACAGCTACCCGGTTAGGTTTAACAACACTGCTACCCTGTTAGATTTAACAACACGGCTACCCGGTTAGGTTTAACAATATGGCTACCCGGTTAGGATTAACAACACAGCTACCCGGTTAGGTTTAACAACAAAGCTACCCGGTTAGGTTTAACAACACAGCTACCCGGTTAGGGCAAACAACACAGTTATCCGGTTTGGTTAAGCAACACGGCTACCCGGTTAGGTTTAATAACACGGCTACCCGGTTAGGTACCCGGTTATGTTTAACAAATTGGCTACCCGGTTAGGTACCTGGTTAGGTTTATCAACACAGCTACCCGGTTAGGTTTAACTACACGGCTACCCGGTTACGTACCCGGTTAGGTTTAACAACACAGCTACCCGGTTTGGATTAGCACCACGGCTACCCGGTTAGGTTTAACAACACAGCTACCCGGTTAGGTTTAACAAATCGGCTACCCGGTTAGGTACCTGGTTAGGTTTATCAACACAGCTACCTGTTAGGTTTAACAACACTGCTACCCGGTTAGGTACCTGGTTAGGTTTAACAACACAGCTACCCGGTTAGGTTAAACAACACAGCTACCCGGTTTGGTTTAGCAACACGGCTACCCGGTTATGTTTAACAACACGGCTACCCGGTTACGTACCCGGTTAGGTTTAACAACACAGCTACCCGGTTTGGATTAGCAGCACGGCTACCCGGTTAGGTTTAACAACACGGCTACCCGGTTAGGTACACGGTTAGGTTTAACAACAAGGCTACCCGGTTAGGATAAACAACACAGCTACCCGGTTAGGTTTAACAACACTGCTACCCGGTTAGGTTTAACAACACGGCAACCCGGTTAGGATTAATAAAACGGCTACACGGTTAGGATTAACAACACGGCTACCCGGTTAGGTTTAACAACACAGCTATCCGGTTAGGTGAAACAACATGGCTACCCGGTTAGGTTTAACCACACAGCTACACGGTTAGGTTTAACATCCCGGCTACCCGGTTAGGTTTAACAACACAGCTACCCGGTTAGGTTTAACAACACAGCTACCTGGTTAGGTTAAACAACACAGCTACCCGGTTTGGTTTAGCAACAGGGCTACTTGGTTAGGTTTAACAACACGGCTACCCGGTTAGGTTTAACAACACAGCTACCCGGTTAGGTTAAACAACACAGCTACCCGGTTAGGAATAACAACACAGCTACCCGGTTAGGAATAACAACACAGCTACCCGGTTAGGTACCCGGTTAGGTTTAACAAATCGGCTACCCGGTTAGGTTAAACAACACGGCTACCCTGTTAGCATTAACAACACAGCTGCCCGGTTAGGTTTAACAACACGGCTACCCTGTTAGGTTAAACAACACGGCTACCCTGTTAGGTTTAACAACACGGCTACCCGGTTAGGTTTAACAACACGGCTACCCGGTTAGGTTTAACAACACTGCTACCCTGTTAGGTTTAACAACACAGCTACCCGGTTTGGTTTAGCAACACGGCTACCCGGTTAGGTTAAACAACACGGCTACCCGGTTAGGTACACGGTTAGGTTTACCAACACAGCTAACCAGTTAGGTTTAACAACACTGCTACCCGGTTAGGTTTAACAACACAGCTACCCTGTTAGGTACCCGATTAGGTTTTACAACATAGCTACCCGGTTAGGTTTAACAACACAGCTACCCGGTTAGGTTTAACAACACGGCTACCCTGTTAGGTTAAACAACACGGCTACCCGGTTAGGTTTAAAAACACGGCTACCCGGTTAGGTTTAACAACACGGCTACCCGGTTAGGTTTAACAACACGGCTACCCGGTTAGGTTTAACAACACGGCTACCCGGTTAGGTTTAAAAACACAGCTACCCGGTTAGGTTTAACAACACAGCTACCCGGTTAGGTTTAACCACACAGCTACACGGTTAGGTTTAACATCACAGCTACCCGGTTAGGTTTAACAACACAGCTACCCGGTTAGGTTTAACAACACAGCTACCCGGTTAGGTTAAACAACACAGCTACCCGGTTTGGTTTAGCAACACGGCTACCCGGTTAGGTTTAACAACACGGCTACCCGGTTAGGTACCCGGTTAGGTTTAACAACACAGCTACCCGGTTTGGTTTAGCAACACAGCTACCCGGTTAGGTTTAACCACACAGCTACATGGTTAGGATTTACCACACAGCTACCCGTTTAGGTTAAACCACACAGCTACCCGGTTAGGTTTAACAACACTGCTACCCTGTTAGATTTAACAACACGGCTACCCGGTTAGGTTTAACAATATGGCTACCCGGTTAGGATTAACAACACAGCTACCCGGTTAGGTTTAACAACAAAGCTACCCGGTTAGGTTTAACAACACAGCTACCCGGTTAGGTTAAACAACACAGTTATCCGGTTTGGTTAAGCAACACGGCTACCCGGTTAGGTTTAACAACACGGCTACCCGGTTAGGTACCCGGTTAGGTTTAACAAATTGGCTACCCGGTTAGGTACCTGGTTAGGTTTATCAACACAGCTACCCGGTTAGGTTTAACAACACGGCTACCCGGTTACGTACCCGGTTAGGTTTAACAACACAGCTACCCGGTTTGGTTTTGCAGCACGGCTACCCGGTTAGGTTTAACAACACAGCTACCCGGTTAGGTTTAACAAATCGGCTACCCGGTTAGGTACCTGGTTAGGTTTATCAACACAGCTACCCGGTTAGGTTTAACAACACTGCTACCCGGTTAGGTACCTGGTTAGGTTTGACAACACAGCTACCCGGTTAGGTTAAACAACACAGCTACCCGGTTTGGTTTAGCAACACGGCTACCCGGATATGTTTAACAACACGGCTACCCGGTTACGTACCCGGTTAGGTTTAACAACACAGCTACCCGGTTTGGATTAGCAGCACGGCTACCCGGTTAGGTTTAACAACACGGCTACCCGGTTAGGTACACGGTTAGGTTTAACAACAAGGCTACCCGGTTAGGATAAACAACACAGCTACCCGGTTAGGTTTAACAACACAGCTACCCGGTTAGGATTAACAACACAGCTACCCGGTTAGGTTACACAACACTGCTACCCGGTTAGGTTTAACAACACTGCTACCCGGTTAGGTTTAACAACACAGCTACCCGAATAGATTTAACAACACGGCTACCCGAACAGATTTAACAACACGGCTACCCGGTTAGGCTTAACAACACGGCTACCCGGTTAGGTTTAACAACACGGCTACCCGGTTAGGTTTAACAACACGGCTACCCGGTTAGGTTAAACAACACAGCTACCCGGTTTGGTTTAGCAACACGGCTACCCGGTTAGGTTTAACAACACGGCTACCCGGGTAGGTACCCGGTTAGGTTTATTAAATCGGCTACCCGGTTAGGTACCTGGTTAGGTTTATCAACACAGCTACCCGGTTAGGTTTAACAACACTGCTACCCGGTTAGGTACCTGGTTAGGTTTATCAACACAGCTACCCGGTTAGGTTTAACAACACTGCTACCCGGTTAGGTACCCGGTTAGGTTTAACAACACAGCTACCCGGTTAGGTTTAACAACACGGCTACCAGGTTAGGTTAAACAACACAGCTATCCGGTTTGGTTTAGCAACACGGCTACCCGGTTAGGTTTAACAACACGGCTACCCGGTTAGGTACCCGGTTAGGTTTATTAAATCGGCTACCCGGTTAGGTACCTGGTTAGGTTTATCAACACAGCTACCCGGTTAGGTTTAACAACACTGCTACCCGGTTAGGTACCTGGTTAGGTTTAACAACACAGCTACCCGGTTAGGATTAACAACACAGCTACCCGGTTAGGTTACACAACACAGCTACCCGGTTAGGTTACACAACACTGCTACCCGGTTAGGTTTAACAACACTGCTACCCGGTTAGGTTTAACAACACAGCTACCCGAATAGATTTAACAACACGGCTACCCGAACAGATTTAACAACACGGCTACCCGGTTAGGTTTAACAACACGGCTACCCGGTTAGGTTTAACAACACGGCTACCCGGTTAGGTTTAACAACACGGCTACCCGGTTAGGTTTAAAAACACAGCTACCCGGTTAGGTTTAACAACACTAGCTACCCGGTTAGGTTTAACCACACAGCTACACGGTTAGGTTTAACATCACAGCTACCCGGTTAGGTTTAACAACACAGCTACCCGGTTAGGTTTAACAACACAGCTACCCGGTTAGGTTAAACAACACAGCTACCCGGTTTGGTTTAGCAACACGGCTACCTGGTTAGGTTTAACAACACGGCTACCCGGTTAGGTACCCGGTTAGGTTTAACAACACAGCTACCCGGTTTGGATTAGCAACACAGCTACCCGGTTAGGTTTAACCACACAGCTACATGGTTAGGATTTACCACACAGCTACCCGTTTACGTTAAACCACACAGCTACCCGGTTAGGTTTAACAACACTGCTACCCTGTTAGATTTAACAACACGGCTACCCGGTTAGGTTTAACAATATGGCTACCCGGTTAGGATTAACAACACAGCTACCCGGTTAGGTTTAACAACAAAGCTACCCGGTTAGGTTTAACAACACAGCTACCCGGTTAGGTTAAACAACACAGTTATCCGGTTTGGTTAAGCAACACGGCTACCCGGTTAGGTTTAACAACACGGCTACCCGGTTAGGTACCCGGTTATGTTTAACAAATTGGCTACCCGGTTAGGTACCTGGTTAGGTTTATCAACACAGCTACCCGGTTAGGTTTAACAACACGGCTACCCGGTTACGTACCCGGTTAGGTTTAACAACACAGCTACCCGGTTTGGATTAGCAGCACGGCTACCCGGTTAGGTTTAACAACACAGCTACCCGGTTAGGTTTAACAAATCGGCTACCCGGTTAGGTACCTGGTTAGGTTTATCAACACAGCTACCTGTTAGGTTTAACAACACTGCTACCCGGTTAGGTACCTGGTTAGGTTTAACAACACAGCTACCCGGTTAGGTTAAACAACACAGCTACCCGGTTTGGTTTAGCAACACGGCTACCCGGTTATGTTTAACAACACGGCTACCCGGTTACGTACCCGGTTAGGTTTAACAACACAGCTACCCGGTTTGGATTAGCAGCACGGCTACCCGGTTAGGTTTAACAACACGGCTACCCGGTTAGGTACACGGTTAGGTTTAACAACAAGGCTACCCGGTTAGGATAAACAACACAGCTACCCGGTTAGGTTTAACAACACTGCTACCCGGTTAGGTTTAACAACACGGCAACCCGGTTAGGATTAATAAAACGGCTACACGGTTAGGATTAACAACACGGCTACCCGGTTAGGTTTAACAACACAGCTATCCGGTTAGGTGAAACAACATAGCTACCCGGTTAGGTTTAACCACACAGCTACACGGTTAGGTTTAACATCCCGGCTACCCGGTTAGGTTTAACAACACAGCTACCCGGTTAGGTTTAACAACACAGCTACCTGGTTAGGTTAAACAACACAGCTACCCGGTTTGGTTTAGCAACAGGGCTACCCGGTTAGGTTTAACAACACGGCTACCCGGTTAGGTTTAACAACACAGCTACCCGGTTAGGTTAAACAACACAGCTACAGGGTTAGGTGTAACCACACAGCTACACGGTTAGGATTTACCACACAGCTACCCGGTTAGGTTTAACCACACAGTTCCCCGGTTAGGTTGAACAACACTGCTACCCTGTCAGATTTAACAACACGGCTACCCGGTTAGGTTTAACAACACGGCTACCCGGTTAGGTTTAACAACACTTCTACCCGGTTAGGATTAACAACACGGCTACCCGGTTAGGAATAACAACACAGCTACCCGGTTAGGTACCCGGTTAGGTTTAACAAATCGGCTACCCGGTTAGGTTAAACAACACGGCTACCCTGTTAGCATTAACAACACAGCTGCCCGGTTAGGTTTAACAACACGGCTACCCTGTTAGGTTAAACAACACGGCTACCCTGTTAGGTTTAACAACACGGCTACCCGGTTAGGTTTAACAACACGGCTACCCGGTTAGGTTTAACAACACTGCTACCCTGTTAGGTTTAACAACACAGCTACCCGGTTTGGTTTAGCAACACGGCTACCCGGTTAGGTTAAACAACACGGCTACCCGGTTAGGTACACGGTTAGGTTTACCAACACAGCTAACCAGTTAGGTTTAACAACACTGCTACCCGGTTAGGTTTAACAACACAGCTACCCTGTTAGGTACCCGATTAGGTTTTACAACATAGCTACCCGGTTAGGTTTAACAACACAGCTACCCGGTTAGGTTTAACAACACGGCTACCCTGTTAGGTTAAACAACACGGCTACCCGGTTAGGTTTAAAAACACGGCTACCCGGTTAGGTTTAACAACACGGCTACCCGGTTAGGTTTAACAACACGGCTACCCGGTTGAGTTTAACAACACGGCTACCCGGTTAGGTTTAAAAACACAGCTACCCGGTTAGGTTTAACAACACTAGCTACCCGGTTAGGTTTAACCACACAGCTACACGGTTAGGTTTAACATCACAGCTACCCGGTTAGGTTTAACAACACAGCTACCCGGTTAGGTTTAACAACACAGCTACCCGGTTAGGTTAAACAACACAGCTACCCGGTTTGGTTTAGCAACACGGCTACCCGGTTAGGTTTAACAACACGGCTACCCGGTTAGGTACCCGGTTAGGTTTAACAACACAGCTACCCGGTTTGGTTTAGCAACACAGCTACCCGGTTAGGTTTAACCACACAGCTACATGGTTAGGATTTACCACACAGCTACCCGTTTAGGTTAAACCACACAGCTACCCGGTTAGGTTTAACAACACTGCTACCCTGTTAGATTTAACAACACGGCTACCCGGTTAGGTTTAACAATATGGCTACCCGGTTAGGATTAACAACACAGCTACCCGGTTAGGTTTAACAACAAAGCTACCCGGTTAGGTTTAACAACACAGCTACCCGGTTAGGTTAAACAACACAGTTATCCGGTTTGGTTAAGCAACACGGCTACCCGGTTAGGTTTAACAACACGGCTACCCGGTTAGGTACCCGGTTAGGTTTAACAAATTGGCTACCCGGTTAGGTACCTGGTTAGGTTTATCAACACAGCTACCCGGTTAGGTTTAACAACACGGCTACCCGGTTACGTACCCGGTTAGGTTTAACAACACAGCTACCCGGTTTGGATTTGCAGCACGGCTACCCGGTTAGGTTTAACAACACAGCTACCCGGTTAGGTTTAACAAATTTGCTACACGGTTAGGTACCTGCTTAGGTTTATCAACACAGCTACCCGGTTAGGTTTAACAACACTGCTACCCGGTTAGGTACCTGGTTAGGTTTAACAACACAGCTACCCGGTTAGGTTAAACAACACAGCTACCCGGTTTGGTTTAGCAACACGGCTACCCGGTTATGTTTAACAACACGGCTACCCGGTTACGTACCCGGTTAGGTTTAACAACACAGCTACCCGGTTTGGATTAGCAGCACGGCTACCCGGTTAGGTTTAACAACACGGCTACCCGGTTAGGTACACGGTTAGGTTTAACAACAAGGCTACCCGGTTAGGTTTAACAACACGGCTACCCGGTTAGGTTTAACAACACTTCTACCCGGTTAGGATTAACAACACGGCTACCCGGTTAGGTACCCGGTTAGGTTTAACAAATCGGCTACCCGGTTAGGTTAAACAACACGGCTACCCTGTTAGCATTAACAACACAGCTGCCCGGTTAGGTTTAACAACACGGCTACCCTGTTAGGTTAAACAACACGGCTACCCTGTTAGGTTTAACAACACGGCTACCCGGTTAGGTTTAACAACACTGCTACCCTGTTAGGTTTAACAACACAGCTACCCGGTTTGGTTTAGCAACACGGCTACCTGGTTAGGTTAAACAACACGGCTACCCGGTTAGGTACACGGTTAGGTTTACCAACACAGCTAACCAGTTAGGTTTAACAACACTGCTACCCGGTTAGGTTTAACAACACAGCTACCCTGTTAGGTACCCGGTTAGGTTTTACAACATAGCTACCCGGTTAGGTTTAACAACACAGCTACCCGGTTAGGTTTAACAACACGGCTACCCTGTTAGGTTAAACAACACGGCTACCCGGTTAGGTTTAAAAACACGGCTACCCGGTTAGGTTTAACAACACAGCTACCCGGTTAGGTTTAACAACACAGCTACCCGGTTAGGTTAAACAACACAGCTACCTGGTTAGGTTTAACAACACGGCTACCATGTTAGGTTAAACAACACGGCTACCCTGTTAGGTTAAACAACACAGCTACCCTGTTAGATTTAACAACACGGCTACCTGGTTAGGTTAAACAACACAGCTACCCGGTTTGGTTTAGCAACACGGCTACCCGGTTATGTTTAACAACACGGCTACCCGGTTACGTACCCGGTTAGGTTTAACAACACAGCTACCCGGTTTGGATTAGCAGCACGGCTACCCGGTTAGGTTTAACAACACGGCTACCCGGTTAGGTACACGGTTAGGTTTAACAACAAGGCTACCCGGTTAGGATAAACAACACAGCTACCCGGTTAGGTTTAACAACACTGCTACCCGGTTAGGTTTAACAACACGGCAACCCGGTTAGGATTAACAACACGGCTACCCGGTTAGGATTAACAACACTGCTACCCGATTAGGTTTAACAACACAGCTACCCGGTTAGGTGAAACAACATAGCTACCCGGTTAGGTTTAACCACACAGCTACACGGTTAGGTTTAACAACACAGCTACCCGGTTAGGTTTAACAACACAGCTACCTGGTTAGGTTAAACAACACAGCTACCCGGTTTGGTTTAGCAACAGCGCTACCCGGTTAGGTTTAACAACACGGCTACCCGGTTAGGTTTAACAACACAGCTACCCGGTTAGGTTAAACAACACAGCTACAGGGTTAGGTTTAACCACACAGCTACACGGTTAGGATTTTCCACACAGCTACCCGGTTAGGTTTAACCACACAGTTCCCCGGTTAGGTTGAACAACACTGCTACCCTGTCAGATTTAACAACACAGCTACCCGGTTAGGTTTAACATCACGGCTACCCGGTTAGGTTTAACAACACTTCTACCCGATTAGGATTAACAACACGGCTACCCGGTTAGGATTAACAACACAGCTACCCGGTTAGGTACCCGGTTAGGTTTAACAAATCGGCTACCCGGTTAGGTACCTGGTTAGGTTTATCAACACAGCTACCGGGTTAGGTTTAACAACATTGCTACCCGGTTAGGTACCTGGTTAGGTTTAACAACACAGCTACCCAGGTAGGTTTAAAAACACGGCTACCCGGTTAGGTTTAACAACACGGCTACCCGGTAAGGTTTAACAACACGGCTACCCGGTTAGGTTTAACAACACGGCTACCCGGTTAGGATTAACAACACGGCTACCCGGTTAGGTTTAACAACACGGCTACCCGGTTAGGTTAAACAACACGGCTACCCGGTTAGGTTTAACAACACAGCTACACGGTTAGGTTTAACATCACAGCTACCCGGTTAGGTTTAACAACACAGATACCGGTTAGGTTTAACAACACAGCTACCCGGATAGTTTCAACAACACAGCTACCCGGTTTGGTTTAGCAACACGGCTACCCGGTTAGGTTTAACAACACGGCTACCCGGTTAGGTACCCGGTTAGGTTTAACAACACAGCTACCCGGTTAGATTTAACAACACAGCTACCCTGTTAGGTTAAACAACACGGCTACCCTGTTAGATTTAACAACACGGCTACCTGGTTAGGTTTAACAACACGGCTACCCTGTTAGGTTTACCAACACGGCTACCCGGTTAGGTCTAACAACACGGCTACCCGGTTAGTTACCCGGTTGACTTCAACAACACAGTTACCCGGTTAGGTTTAACAATACAATTACCCGGTTAGGTTTAACAACACGGCTACCCGGTTAGGTTTAACAACACGGCTACCCGGTTAGGTTTAACAACACAGCTACCCGGTTAGGATTAACAACACAGCTACCCGGTTAGGTTTAACAACACTGCTACCCGGTTAGGTTTAACAACACTGCTACCCGGTTAGGTTTAACAACACTGCTACCCGGTTAGGTTTAACAACACGGCTACCCGGTTACGTTTAACAACACGGCTACCCAATAGGTTTAACAACACGGCTACCCGGTTAGGTACCCGGTTAGGTTTAACAACACGGCTACCCGGTTAGGTTTAACAACACGGCTACCCTGTTAGGTTTAACAACACGGCTACCCTGTTAGGTTAAACAACACGGCTACCCTGTTAGGTTTAACAACACAGCTACCCGTTTAGGTTTAACAACACAGCTACCCGGTTAGGTTTAACATCACAGCTACCCGGTTAGGTTTAACAATACAGCTACCCGGTTAGGTTTAACAACACAGCTACCCGGTTAGGATTAACAACACAGCTGCCCGGTTAGGTTTAACAACACGGCTACCCTGTTAGGTTAAACAACACGGCTACCCTGTTAGGTTTAACAACACGGCTACCCGGTTAGGTTTAACAACACGGCTACCCGGTTAGGTTTAACAACACTGCTACCCTGTTAGGTTTAACAACACAGCTACCCGGTTTGGTTTAGCAACACGGCTACCCGGTTAGGTTAAACAACACGGCTACCCGGTTAGGTACACGGTTAGGTTTACCAACACAGCTAACCCGTTAGGTTTAACAACACTGCTACCCGGTTAGGTTTAACAACACAGCTACCCTGTTAGGTACCCGGTTAGGTTTTACAACATAGCTACCCGGTTAGGTTTAACAACACAGCTACCCGGTTAGGTTTAACAACACGGCTACCATGTTAGGTTAAACAACACGGCTACCCTGTTAGGTTTAAAAACACGGCTACCCGGTTAGGTTTAACAACACAGCTACCCGGTTAGGTTTAACAACACAGCTACCCGGTTAGGATAAACAACACAGCTACCTGGTTAGGTTTAACAACACGGCTACCATGTTAGGTTAAACAACACGGCTACCCTGTTAGGTTAAACAACACAGCTACCCTGTTAGATTTAACAACACGGCTACCTGGTTAGGTGTAACAACACAGATACCCGGTTAGGTTTAACAACACGACTACCCGGTTAGGATTAACAACACAGCTACCCGGTTAGGTTTAACAACACGGCTACCCGGTTAGGTTTAACAACACTGCTACCCGGTTAGGTTTAACAACACTGCTACCCGGTTAGGTTTAACAACACAGCTACCCAGTTTGGTTTAGCAACACGGCTACCCGGTAAGGTTAAACAACAAGGCTACCCGGTTAGGTACCAGGTTAAGTTTAACAACACAGCTACCCGGTTTGGTTTAGCTATACAGCTACCCGGTTAGGTTTAACAACACAGCTACCCGGTTAGGATTAACAACACAGCTGCCCGGTTAGGTTTAACAACACGGCTACCCGGTTAGGATTAACAACACGGCTACCCGGTTAGGATTAACAACACGGCTACCCGGTTAGGTTTAACAACACAGCTACCCTGTTAGATTTAGCAACACGGCTACCCGGTTAGGTTTAACAACAAGGCTACCCGGTTAGGTTTAACAACACGGCTACCCAGTTAGGATTAACAACACGGCTACCCGGTTAGGATTAACAACACAGCTAACCGGTTAGGTTTAACAACACAGCTACCCGGTTAGGTTTAAAAACACAGCTACCAGGTTAGGTTAAACAACACAGCTATCCGGTTTGGTTTAGCAATATGGCTACCCGGTTAGGTTTAACAACACGGCTACCCGGTTAGGTACCCGGTTAGGTTTAACAAATCGGCTAACCGGTTAGGTACCTGGTTAGGTTTATCAACACAGCTACCCGGTTAGGTTTAACAACACTGCTACCCGGTTAGGTACCTGGTTAGGTTTAACAACACAGCTACCCAGGTAGGTTTAAAAACACGGCTATCCGGTAAGGTTTAACAACACAGCTACCCGGTTAGGTTACACAACACGGCTAACCGGTTAGGTTTAACAACACGGCTACCTGGTTAGGATTAACAACATAGCTACCTGGTTAGGTTTAACAACACTGCTACCCGATTAGGTTAAACAACACAGCGACACAGTTAGGTTTAACAACACGGCTACCCGGTTTGGTTTAGCAACACAGCTACCCGGTTAGATTTAAAAACACAGCTACCCGGTTAGTTTTAACAACACAGCTACCCGATTAGGTTTAACATCACAGCTACCCGGTTAGGTTTAACAATACAGCTACGCGGTTAGGTTTAGCAACACAGCTACCCGGTTAGGATTAACAACACAGCTGCCCGGTTAGGTTTAACAACACAGCTGCCCGGTTAGGTTTAACAACACAGCTACCTTGTTAGGTTAAACAACACGACTAGCCTGTTAGATTTAACAACATGGCTACCTGGTTAGGTGTAACAACACGGCTAACCGGTTAGGTTTAACAACACGGCTACCTGGTTAGGATTAACAACATAGCTACCTGGTTAGGTTTATTAACACTGCTACCCGATTAGGTTAAACAACACAGCGACACGGTTAGGTTTAACAACACAGCTACCCGGTTAGGTTTAACAACACAGCTACCCGGTTTGGTTTAGCAACACGGCTACTCGGTTAGGTTTAACAACACGACTACCTGGTTAGGTTTAACAACACTGCTACCCGTTAGGTTTAACAACACAGCTACCCGGTTTGGTTTAACAACACAGCTACCCGTATAGATTTAACAACACAGCTACCCGGTTAGGTTTAACAACACAGCTACCCAGTTAGATTTAACAACACAGCTACCCGGTTAGATTTAACAACACAGCTGCCCGGTTAGGATTAACAACACAGCTGCCCGGTTAGGTTTAACAACACAGCTGCCCGGTTAGGTTTAACAACACAGCTACCCTGTTAGGTTAAACAATACGGCTACCCTGTTAGATTTAACAACAGGGCTACCTTGTTAGGGTTAACAACAGGGTTACCCGGTTAGGTTTAACAATACAGCTACCCGGTTGGGTTTGGCTACCCGGTTAGGTTTAACAACACGGCTACCCTGTTAGATTTAACAACACGGCTACCCGGTTAGGTTTAACAACACAGCTACCAGGATTGTTTTAACATCACAGCTACCCGGTTAGGTTTAACAACACAGCTACACGGTTAGGTTTAACAACACAGCTACCATGGTTAGGTTTAACAACACAGCTACCCGGTTAGGTTTAACAACACAGCTACCCGATTAGGTTTAACATCACAGCTACCCGGTTAGATTTAACAACACAGCTACCCGGTTAGGTTTAACAACACAGCATTCCGGTTAGGTTTACCAACACAGCTACCCTGTTAGGTTTAACAACACGGCTACCCTGTTAGGTTAAACTACACGGCTACCCTGTTAGATTGAACAGCACGGCTACCCTGTTAGGTTTAACAACACAGATACCCGGTTCGGTTTAACAACACAGCTACCCGGTTAGGATTAACAACACAGCTACCCTGTTAGGTTTAACAACACGGCTACCCTGTTAGGTTAAACAACACGGCTACCCTGTTAGGTTAAACAACACGGCTACCCTGTTAGATTGAACAACACAACTACCCGGATAGGTTTAATATCACAGCTACCCTGTTAGGTTTAACAACACGGCTACCCGGTTTGGTTTAACAACACAGCTACCCGATTAGGTTTAACATCACAGCTACCCGGTTAGGTTTAACAATACAGCTACCCGGTTAGGTTTAATATCACAGCTACCCGGTTAGGTTTAACAATAGAGCTACGTGGTGAGGTTTAGCAACACAGCTACCCGTTTAGGATTAACAACACAGCTGCCCGGTTAGGTTTAACAACACAGCTGCCCGGTTAGGTTTAACAACAGAGCTACCTTGTTAGGTTAAACAACACGACTACCCTGTTAGATTTAACTACACGGCTACCTGGTTAGGTGTAACAACACGGCTAACCGGTTAGGTTTAACAACACGGCTACCTGGTTAGGATTAACAACATAGCTACCTGGTTAGGTTTAACAACACTGCTACCCGGTTAGGTTAAACAACACAGCGACACGGTTAGGTTTAACAACACAGCTACCCGGTTAGGTTTAACAACACAGCTACCCGGTTAGATTTAACAACACAGCTACCCGGTTAGGTTTCACAACACAGCTACCCGGTTAGGTTTAACAACACAGCTACCTGATTAGGTTTATCATCACAGCTACCCGGTTAGGTTTAACAATACAGCTACCCGGTTAGGTTTAACAATACAGCTACCCGGTTAGGTTTAACATCACAGCTACCCGGTTAGGTTTAACAACACAGCTACCCGTTAGGTTTAACAACACTGCTACCCGTTAGGTTTAACAACACAGCTACCCGATTAGGTTTAACAACACAACTACCCGGTTAGATTAAACAACACAGCTACCCGGTTAGGTTTAACAACACAGCTACCCGGTTAGGTTTAACAACACAGCTACCCGATTAGGTTTAACATCACAGCTACCCGGTTAGATTTAACAACACAGCTACCCGGTTAGGTTTAACAACACAGCATTCCGGTTAGGTTTACCAACACAGCTACCCTGTTAGGTTTAACAACACGGCTACCCTGTTAGGTTAAACTACACGGCTACCCTGTTAGATTGAACAGCACGGCTACCCTGTTAGGTTTAACAACACAGATACCCGGTTCGGTTTAACAACACAGCTACCCGGTTAGGATTAACAACACAGCTACCCTGTTAGGTTTAACAACACGGCTAACCTGTTAGGTTAAACAAAAGGCTACCCTGTTAGGTTAAACAACACGGCTACCCTGTTAGATTGAACAACACAACTACCCGGATAGGTTTAATATCACAGCTACCCTGTTAGGTTTAACAACACGGCTACCCGGTTTGGTTTAACAACACAGCTACCCGATTAGGTTTAACATCACAGCTACCCGGTTAGGTTTAACAATACAGCTACCCGGTTAGGTTTAATATCACAGCTACCCGGTTAGGTTTAACAATAGAGCTACGTGGTGAGGTTTAGCAACACAGCTACCCGGTTAGGATTAACAACACAGCTGCCCGGTTAGGTTTAACAACACAGCTGCCCGGTTAGGTTTAACAACAGAGCTACCTTGTTAGGTTAAACAACACGACTACCCTGTTAGATTTAACTACACGGCTACCTGGTTAGGTGTAACAACACGGCTAACCGGTTAGGTTTAACAACACGGCTACCTGGTTAGGATTAACAACATAGCTACCTGGTTAGGTTTAACAACACTGCTACCCGGTTAGGTTAAACAATACAGCGACACGGTTAGGTTTAACAACACAGCTACCCGGTTAGGTTTAACAACACAGCTACCCGGTAAGATTTAACAACACAGCTACCCGGTTAGGTTTCACAACACAGCTACCCGGTTAGGTTTAACAACACAGCTACCTGATTAGGTTTATCATCACAGCTACCCGGTTAGGTTTAACAATACAGCTACCCGGTTAGGTTTAACAATACAGCTACCCGGTTAGGTTTAACATCACAGCTACCCGGTTAGGTTTAACAACACTGCTACCCGTTAGGTTTAACAACACTGCTACCCGTTAGGTTTAACAACACAGCTACCCGATTAGGTTTAACAACACAACTACCCGGTTAGATTAAACAACACAGCTACCCGGTTAGGTTTAACAACACAGCTACCCGGTTAGGTTTAACAACACAGCTACCCGATTAGGTTTAACATCACAGCTACCCGGTTAGATTTAACAACACAGCTACCCGGTTAGGTTTAACAACACAGCATTCCGGTTAGGTTTACCAACACAGCTACCCTGTTAGGTTTAACAACACGGCTACCCTGTTAGGTTAAACTACACGGCTACCCTGTTAGATTGAACAGCACGGCTACCCTGTTAGGTTTAACAACACAGATACCCGGTTCGGTTTAACAACACAGCTACCCGGTTAGGATTAACAACACAGCTACCCTGTTAGGTTTAACAACACGGCTAACCTGTTAGGTTAAACAAAAGGCTACCCTGTTAGGTTAAACAACACGGCTACCCTGTTAGATTGAACAACACAACTACCCGGATAGGTTTAATATCACAGCTACCCTGTTAGGTTTAACAACACGGCTACCCGGTTTGGTTTAACAACACAGCTACCCGATTAGGTTTAACATCACAGCTACCCGGTTAGGTTTAACAATACAGCTACCCGGTTAGGTTTAATATCACAGCTACCCGGTTAGGTTTAACAATAGAGCTACGTGGTGAGGTTTAGCAACACAGCTACCCGGTTAGGATTAACAACACAGCTGCCCGGTTAGGTTTAACAACACAGCTGCCCGGTTAGGTTTAACAACAGAGCTACCTTGTTAGGTTAAACAACACGACTACCCTGTTAGATTTAACTACACGGCTACCTGGTTAGGTGTAACAACACGGCTAACCGGTTAGGTTTAACAACACGGCTACCTGGTTAGGATTAACAACATAGCTACCTGGTTAGGTTTAACAACACTGCTACCCGGTTAGGTTAAACAATACAGCGACACGGTTAGGTTTAACAACACAGCTACCCGGTTAGGTTTAACAACACAGCTACCCGGTAAGATTTAACAACACAGCTACCCGGTTAGGTTTCACAACACAGCTACCCGGTTAGGTTTAACAACACAGCTACCTGATTAGGTTTATCATCACAGCTACCCGGTTAGGTTTAACAATACAGCTACCCGGTTAGGTTTAACAATACAGCTACCCGGTTAGGTTTAACATCACAGCTACCCGGTTAGGTTTAACAACACTGCTACCCGTTAGGTTTAACAACACTGCTACCCGTTAGGTTTAACAACACAGCTACCCGATTAGGTTTAACAACACAACTACCCGGTTAGATTAAACAACACAGCTACCCGGTTAGGTTTAACAACACGGCTACCCGGTTAGGTTTAACAACACAGCTACCCGATTAGGTTTAACATCACAGCTACCCGGTTAGATTTAACAACACAGCTACCCGGTTAGGTTTAACAACACAGCATTCCGGTTAGGTTTACCAACACTGCTACCCTGTTAGATTTAACAACACGGCAACCCTGTTATGTTAAACTACACGGCTACACTGTTAGATTGAACAGCACGGCTACCCTGTTAGGTTTAACAACACAGCTACCCGGTTTGGTTTCACAACACAGCTTCCCGTATAGATTTAACAACACAGCTACCCGGTTAGGTTTAACAACACAGCTACCCGGTTAGATTAAACAACACAGCTACCCGGTTAGGTTTAACAACACGGCTACCCGGTTAGGTTTAACAACACAGCTACCCGATTAGGTTTAACATCACAGCTACCCGGTTAGATTTAACAACACAGCTACCCGGTTAGGTTTAACAACACAGCATTCCGGTTAGGTTTACCAACACTGCTACCCTGTTAGGTTTAACAACACGGCAACCCTGTTATGTTAAACTACACGGCTACACTGTTAGATTGAACAGCACGGCTACCCTGTTAGCTTTAACAACAGAGATACCCGGTTCGGTTTAACAACACAGCTACCCGGTTAGGATTAACAACACAGCTACCCTGTTAGGTTTAACAACACGGCTACCCTGTTAGGTTAAACAACACGGCTACCCGGTTAGGTTTAACAACACGGCTACCTGGTTAGGTTTAACAACACTGCTACCCGTTAGGTTTAACAACACTGCTACCCGTTAGGTTTAACAACACAGCTACCCGGTTTGGTTTAACAACACAGCTACCCGGTTAGATTTAACAACACAGCTACCCGGTTAGGTTTAACAACACAGCTACCCGGTTAGATTAAACAACACAGCTACCCGGTTAGGTTTAACAACACGGCTACCCGGTTAGGTTTAACAACACAGCTACCCGATTAGGTTTAACATCACAGCTACCCGGTTAGATTTAACAACACAGCTACCCGGTTAGGTTTAACAACACAGCATTCCGGTTAGGTTTACCAACACAGCTACCCTTTTAGGTTTAACAACACGGCTACCCTGTTAGGTTAAACTACACGGCTACCCTGTTAGATTGAACAGCACGGCTACCCTGTTAGGTTTAACAACACAGATACCCGGTTCGGTTTAACAACACAGCTACCCGGTTAGGATTAACAACACAGCTACCCTGTTAGGTTTAACAACACGGCTACCCTGTTAGGTTAAACAACACGGCTACCCGGTTAGGTTTAACAACACGGCTACCTGGTTAGGTTTAACAACACTGCTACCCGTTAGGTTTAACAACACTGCTACCCGTTAGGTTTAACAACACAGCTACCCGGTTTGGTTTCGCAACACAGCTACCCGTATAGATTTAACAACACAGCTACCCGGTTAGGTTTAACAACACAGCTACCCGGTTAGATTTAACAACACAGCTACCCGGTTAGGTTTAACAACACAGCTACCCGGTTAGATTAAACAACACAGCTACCCTGTTAGATTGAACAGCACGGCTACCCTGTTAGGTTTAACAACACAGATACCCGGTTCGGTTTAACAACACAGCTACCCTGTTAGGTTTAACAACACGGCTACCCTGTTAGGTTAAACAACACGGCTACCCTGTTAGGTTAAACAACACGGCTACCCTGTTAGATTGAACAACACAACTACCCGGATAGGTTTAACATCACAGCTAACCTGTTAGGTTTAACAACACGGCTACCCGGTTTGGTTTAGCAACACGGCTACCCGGTTAGGTTTAACAACACGGCTACCCGGTTAGGTTTAACAACACAGCTACCCGGTTAGATTTAAAAACACAGCTACCCGGTTAGGTTTAACAACACATCTACCCGATTAGGTTTAACATCACAGCTACCCGGTTAGGTTTAACAATACAGCTACCCGGTTAGGTTTAACATCACAGCTACCCGGTTAGGTTTAACAATACAGCTACCCGGTTAGGTTTAACATCACAGCTACCCGGTTAGGTTTAACAATAGAGCTACGCGGTTAGGTTTAACAACACAGCTACCCGGTTAGGATTAACAACACAGCTGCCCGGTTAGGTTTAACAACACAGCTGCCCGGTTAGGTTTAACAACACACCTACCTTGTTAGGTTAAACAACACGACTAGCCTGTTAGATTTAACAACAAGGCTACCTGGTTAGGTGTAACAACACGGCTAACCGGTTAGGTTTAACAACACGGCTACCTGGTTAGGATTAACAACATAGCTACCTGGTTAGGTTTAACAACACTGCTACCCGGTTAGGTTAAACAACACAGCGACACGGTTAGGTTTAACAACACAGCTGCCCGGTTAGGTTAAACAACACGGCTACTCTGTTAGATTTAACAACAGGGCTACCTTGTTAGGGTTAACAACAGGGCTACCCGGTTAGGTTTAACAATACAGCTACCCGGTTGGGTTTAACAACACGGCTACCCAGTTAGGTTTAACAACACGGCTACCCTGTTAGGTTAAACAACACGGCTACCCTGTTAGATTTAACAACACGGCTACCCGGTTAGGTTTAACAACACAGCTACCAGGATTGTTTTAACATCACAGCTACCCGGTTAGGTTTAACAATACAGCTACCCGGTTAGGTTTAACAACACAGCTACCCGGTTATGATTAACAACACAGCTGCCCGATTAGGTTTAACAACACAGCTACCCTATTAGGTTTAACAACAAGGCTACCCTGTTAGGTTAAACAACACGGCTACCCTGTTAGGTGTAACAACACGGCAACCCAGTTTGGTTTAGCAACACGGCTACCCGGTTAGGTACCCGGTTAGGTTTAACAACACAGTTACCCGGTTTGGTTTAGCAACACGGCTACCCGGTTAGGTTTAACAACACAGCTACCCGGTTAGGTTTTAAAACACAGCTGCCCGGTTAGATTTAACAACACAGCTACCCGGTTTGATTTAACAACACAGCTACCCGGTTTGGTGTATCAACACGGCTACCCGGTTAGGTTTAATATCACAGCTACCCGGTTAGGTTTAACAATAGAGCTACGCGGTTAGGTTTAGCAACACAGCTACCCGGTTAGGTTTAACAACACAGCTACCCGGTTAGGTTTAACAACACAGCTGCCCGGTTAGGTTTAACAACACAGCTGCCCGGTTAGGTTTAACAATACAGCTACCTTGTTAGGTTAAACAACACGACTAGCCTGTTAGATTTAACAACATGGCTACCTGGTTAGGTGTAACAACACGGCTAACCGGTTAGGTTTAACAACACGGCTACCTGGTTAGGATTAACAACATAGCTACCTGGTTAGGTTTAACAACACTGCTACCCGGTTAGGTTAAACAACACAGCGACACGGTTAGGTTTAACAACACAGCTACCCGGTTAGGTTTAACAACACAGCTGCCCGGTTAGGTTTAACAACACAGCTACCCTGTTAGGTTAAACAACACGGCTACTCAGTTAGATTTAACAACAGGGCTACCTTGTTAGGGTTAACAACAGGGCTACCCGGTTAGGTTTAACAATACAGCTACCCGGTTGGGTTTAACAACACGGCTACCCGGTTAGGTTTAACAACACGGCTACCCTGTTAGGTTAAACAACACGGCTACCCTGTTAGATTTAACAACACGGCTACCCGGTTAGGTTTAACAACACAGCTACCAGGATTGTTTTAACATCACAGCTACCCGGTTAGGTTTAACAATACAGCTACCCGGTTAGGTTTAACTGCACAGCTACCTGGTTATGATTAACAACACAGCTGCCCGATTAGTTTTAACAACACAGCTACCCTATTAGGTTTAACAACAAGGCTACCCTGTTAGGTTAAACAACACGGCTACCCTGTTAGGTGTAACAACACGGCAACCCAGTTTGGTTTAGCAACACGGCTACCCGGTTAGGTACCCGGTTAGGTTTAACAACACAGCTACCCGGTTTGGTTTAGCAACACGGCTACCCGGTTAGGTTTAACAACACAGCTACCCGGTTAGGTTTTAAAACACAGCTACCCGGTTAGATTTAACAACACAGCTACCCGGTTAGGTTTAACAACACAGCTACCCGGTTAGGTTTAACAACACAGCTACCCGGTTAGGTTTAACAACACAGCTACCCGGTTAGGTTTAACAATAGAGCAACGCGTATGAGGTTTAACAACACTGCTACCCGGTTAGGTTTAACAACACACTTTCCCGGTTAGGTTATAACAACACAGCTACCCGGTTAGGTTTAACAACACGCTAGGGGTTAACCCTGTTTATGTTAACAACAGGCTACCCTGTAGGTAAACAACAAGTGAGGTTTAACGCTACAGGTTTAGTCGTGTTGGTTTAACTAAACAGGGCCTAACTATGTGGTTACAAACCTAACCGGGTAGCCCTGTTAGTTGTTAACAACACCGGCTACCCTGTGTTAGGTTTAAAACTAACCGGGTAGCTGTTAGGTTAACAAAACGGTACCCTGTGTTAGTTTAACAACACAGCTAACCGGGTAGCTGTGTTGTTAAACCTAATCACAGCTACCTGTTAGTTTAAACCTAAACACGGGTACCCCGTGTTAGGTTTAACCTAACAGGGCTACCGTGTTGGTTTAACAACAGGGTACCCGTGTTGTTTAAACCTAACCGGGTAGCTCGGTTGTTTAACAAACACAGAGTACCCGGTTGTTGTTAAAACCTACTAGCTGCCCGGTTAGGTTTAACAAACTAACGGGCTACCCGGTTAGGTGTTAACAAAACAGCTAACGGGTTAGGTTTTAACAACACGGCTACCGGGTAGCTGTGTTAAACCTAACCGGGTAGCCGTGTTGTTTAAACCTAACCGGGTAGCTGTGTTGTTAAACCTAACCGGGTAGCTGTGTTGTTAAACCTAACCGGGTAGCTGTGTTGTTAAACCTAACGGGTAGCTGTGTTGTTAAACCTAACCGGGTAGCTGTGTTGTTAAACCTAACCGGGTAGCTGTGTTGTTAAACCTAACCGGGTAGCTGTGTTGTTAAAACCTAAGCGGTAGCCGCTGTGTGTTCAACCTAACGGGTAGCCGCTGCTGTTGTTCAACCTAACAGGGTAGCCGGTCGTTGTTAACCTAACCGGGTAGCCGTGTTGTTAAAACCTAACCGAGTAGCCGTGTTGGTTAAACCTAACCGGAGTAGCCTGTGTTGTTAAACCTAACAGGTCAGCCGTGAGCATAACCAAACCTGCGGAAGCTGTGTTGTTAAACCTAACCGGGTAGCTGTGTTGTTAAACCTAACCCGGGTAGCTGTGTTGTTAAACCTAACCGGGTAGCTGTGTTGTTAAAGCTAACCGTGGTAGCTGTGTAGTTAAACCTAACCGGGTAGCTGTGTTGTTTAACCTAACCAGGGTAGCTGTTGTTGTTAAACTCTAACCGGGTAGACCTGTGTGTTAAAACCTAACCGGGTAGCCGTGTTGTTAACCTAACAGGGTAGCCGTGTTTGCTAACCAACGGGTAGCTGTGTTGTTAAACCTAACCGGGTAGCAGTGTTGTTAAACCTAACCGGGTTGCAGTGTTGTTAAACCTAACCGGGTACCTAACCGGGTAGCTCTATTGTTAAACCTTACCGGGTAGCTGTGTTGTTAAACCTAACCGGGTAGCCGTGTTGCTAAACCAAACCGGGTAGCTGTGTTGTTAAATCAAACCGGGTAGCTGTGTTGTTAAATCTAACCGGGCAGCTGTGTTTTAAAACCTAACCGGGTAGCTGTGTTGTTAAACCTAACCGGGTAGCCGTGTTGCTAAAACCAAACCGGGTAGCTGTGTTGTTAAACCTAACCGGGTACCTAACCGGGTAGCCGTGTTGCTAAACCAACTGGGTTGCCGTGTTGTTACACCTAACAGGGTAGCCGTGTTGTTAAACCTAACAGGGTAGCCTTGTTGTTAAACCTAATAGGGTAGCTGTGTTGTTAAACCTAATCGGGCAGCTGTGTTGTTAATCATAACCAGGTAGCTGTTGCAGTTAAACCTAACCGGGTAGCTGTATTGTTAAACCTAACCGGGTAGCTGTGATGTTAAAACAATCCTGGGTAGCTGTGTTGTTAAACCTAACCGGGTAGCCGTGTTGTTAAATCTAACAGGGTAGCCGTGTTGTTTAACCTAACAGGGTAGCCGTGTTGTTAAACCTAACCGGGTAGCCGTGTTGTTAAACCCAAACCGGGTAGCTGTATTGTTAAACCTAACCGGGTAGCCCTGTTGTTAACCCTAACAAGGTAGCCCTGTTGTTAAATCTAACTGAGTAGCCGTGTTGTTTAACCTAACAGGGTAGCTGTGTTGTTAAACCTAACCGGGCAGCTGTGTTGTTAAACCTAACCGGGTAGCTGTGTTGTTAAAACCTAACCGTGTCGCTGTGTTGTTTAACCTAACCGGGTAGCAGTGTTGTTAAACCTAACCAGGTAGCTATGTTGTTAACCTAACCAGGTAGCCGTGTTGTTAAAACCTAACCGGTTAGCCGTGTTGTTAAACCTAACAGGTAGCGTGTTGTTAACCTAACAGGCTAGTCGTGTTGTTTAAACCTAAGGGTAGCTGTATTGTTAAACCTAACCGGGCAGCTGTGTTGTTAAACCTAACCGGGCAGCTGTGTTGTTAAACCTAACCGGGTAGCTGTGTTGTTAAACCTAACCGGGTAGCTGTGTTGCTAAACCTAACCGCGTAGTAGCTCTATTGTTAAACCTAACCGGGTAGCTGTGATATTAAACCTAACCGGGTAGCCGTGTTGATACACCAAACCGGGTAGCTGTGTTGTTAAATCAAACCGGGTAGCTGTGTTGTTAAATCTAACCGGGCAGCTGTGTTTTAAAACCTAACCGGGTAGCTGTGTTGTTAAACCTAACCGGGTAGCCGTGTTGCTAAACCAAACCGGGTAGCTGTGTTGTTAAACCTAACCGGGTACCTAACCGGGTAGCCGTGTTGCTAAACCAAACTGGGTTGCCGTGTTGTTAAACCTAACAGGGTAGCCGTGTTGTTTAACCTAACAGGGTAGCCGTGTTGTTAAACCTAACAGGGTAGCTGTGTTGTTAAACCTAACCGGGTAGCTGTGTTGTTAAACCTAACCGGGTAGCTGTGTTGTTAAACCTAACCGGGTAGCTGTATTGTTAAACCTAACCGGGTAGCTGTGATGTTAAACCTAACCGGGTAGCTGTGTTGTTAAACCTAACCGGGTAGCTGTGTTGTTAAACCTAACCGGGTAGCTGTGTTGTTAAACCTAACCGGGTAGCTGTGTTGTTAAACCTAACAGGGTAGCCGTGTTGTTAAACCTAACAGGGTAGCTGTGTTGTTAAACCTAACCGGGTAGCTGTGTTGTTAAACCTAACCGGGTAGCTGTGTTGTTAAACCTAACCGGGTAGCTGTGTTGTTAAACCTAACCGGGTAGCCTGTGTTGTTAAACCTAACCGGGTAGCTGTGTTGTTAAACCTAACCGGGTAGCTGTGTTGTTAAACCTAACCGGGTAGCTGTGTTGTTAAACCTAACCGGGTAGCCGTGTTGTTAAACCTAACCGGTTAGCCGTGTTGTTACACCTAACCAGGTAGCCTTGTTGTTAAATCTAACAGGGTAGCCGTGTTGTTTAACCTAACAGGGTAGGTGTGTTGTTAAACCTAACCGGGCAGCTGTGTTGTTAAACCTAACCGGGCAGCTGTGTTGTTAATCCTAACCGGGTAGCTGTGTTGCTAAACCTAACCGCGTAGCTCTATTGTTAAACCTAACCGGGTAGCTGTGATATTAAACCTAACCGGGTAGCTGTATTGTTAAACCTAACCGGGTAGCTGTGATGTTAAACCTAACCGGGTAGCTGTATTGTTAAACCTAACCGGGTAGCTGTGATGTTAAACCTAATCGGGTAGCTGTGTTGTTAAACCTAACCGGGTAGCTGTGTTTTTAAATCTAACCGGGTAGCTGTGTTGCTAAACCAAACCGGGTAGCAGTGTTGTTAAACCTAACCGGGTAGCCGTGTTGCTAAACCAAACCGGGTAGCCGTGTTGTTAAACCTAACCGGGCAGCTGTGTTGTTAAACCTAACCGGGTAGCTGTTGTTGTTAAACCTAACCGGGTAGCTGTGTTGTTAAACCTAACCGGGTAGCTGTGTTGTTAAACCTAACAGGGTAGCTGTGATGTTAAACCTAACCGGGTAGCTGTGTTGTTAAACCTAACCGGGTAGCTGTGTTGTTAAACCTAACCGGGTAGCTGTGTTGTTAAACCTAACCGGGTAGCCTGTGATGTTAAACCTAACCGGGTAGCTGTGTTGTTAAACCTAACCGGGTAGCTGTGTTGTTAAACCTAACAGGGTAGCTGTGTTGTTAAACCTAACCGGGTAGCTGTGTTGTTAAACCTAACCGGGTAGCTGTGTTGTTAAACCTAACCGGGTAGCTGTGTTGTTAAACCTAACAGGGTAGCTGTGTTGTTAAACCTAACCGGGTAAGCGTGTTGTTAAACCTAACCGGTAGCTGTGTTGTTAAACTAACCGGGTAGCCTGTGTTGTTAAACCTAACCGGGTAGCCGTGTTGTTAAACCTAACAGGGTAGCTGTGTTGTTAAACCTAACCGGGTAGCTGTGTTGTTAAACCTAACCGGGTAGCTGTGTTGTTAAACCTAACCGGGTAGCTGTGTTGTTAAACCTAACCGGGTAGCCGTGTTGTTAAACCTAACCGGGTAGCCGTGTTGTTAACCTAACCAGGGTAGCTGTGTTGTTAAACCTAACCGGGTAGCTGTGTTGTTAAACCTAACCGGGTAGCTGTGTTGTTAATCCTAACCGGGTAGCTGTGATGTTAAACCTAACCGGGTAGCTGTGTTGTTAAACCTAACCGGGTAGCTGTGTTGTTAAACCTAACCGGGTAGCTGTGTTGTTAAACCTAACCGGGTAGCTGTGTTGTTAAACCTAACCGGGTAGCTGTGTTGTTAATCCTAACAGGTAGCCTGTGTTGTTAAACCTAACCGGGTAGCCGTGTTGTTAAACCTAACAGGGTAGCCGTGTTGTTAAACCTAACCGGGTAGCAGTGTTGTTAAACCTAACCAGGTAGCCGTGTTGTTAAACCTAACCGGGTAGCCGTGTTGTTTAACCTAACAGGGTAGCCGTGTTGTTAAACCTAACAGGGTAGCTGTGTTGTTAATCCTAACCGGGTAGCTGTGTTGTTAAACCGAACCGGGTATCTGTGTTGTTAAACCTAACAGGGTAGCCGTGCTGTTCAATCTAACAGGGTAGCCGTGTAGTTTAACCTAACAGGGTAGCCGTGTTGTTAAACCTAACAGGGTAGCTGTGTTGGTAAACCTAACCGGAATGCTGTGTTGTTAAACCTAACCGGGTAGCTGTGTTGTTAAATCTAACCGGGTAGCTGTGATGTTAAACCTAATCGGGTAGCTGTGTTGTTAAACCTAACCGGGTAGCTGTGTTGTTAAACCTAACCGGGTAGCTGTGTTGTTTAATCTAACCGGGTAGCTGTGTTGTTAAACCTAACCGGGTAGCTGTGTTGTTAAATCTATTCGGGAAGCTGTGTTGTTAAACCTAACCGGGTAGCTGTGTTGTTAAACCTAACCGGGTAGCTGTGTTGTTAAACCTAACCGGGTAGCTGTGTTGTTAAACCTAACAGGGTAGCTGTGTTGTTTAACCTAACAGGGTAGCCTGTGTTGTTAAACCTAACAGGGTAGCTGTGTTGTTAAACCTAACCGGGTAGCTGTGTTGTTAAACCTAACCGGGTAGCTGTGTTGTTAAACCTAACCGGGTAGCTGTGTTGTTAAACCTAACCGGGTAGCCAGTGTTGTTAATCCTAACCGGGTAGCTGTGGTTGTTAAACCTAACAGGGTAGCTGTGTTGTTAAACCTAACCGGGTAGCTGTGTTGTTAAACCTAACCGGGTAGCTGTGTTGTTAAACCTAACCGGGTAGCTGTGGTTGTTAAACCTAACCGGGTAGCTGTGTTGTTAAACCTAACCGGGTAGCCGTGTTGTTAAACCTAACCGTGTAGCTTGTTGTTAAACCTAACCGGGTAGCTGTGTTGTTAAACCTAACCGGGTAGCTGTGTTGTTAAACCTAACCGGGTAGCTGTGTTGTTAAACCTAACCGGGTAGCTGTGTTGTTAAACCTAACCGGGTAGCTGTGTTGTTAAACCTAACGGGTAGCTGTGTTGTTAAACCTAACCGGGTAGCTGTGTTGTTAAACCTAACCGGGTAGCCGTGTTGTTAAACCTAACCGGGTAGCTGTGTTGTTAATCCTAACCGGGTAGCCGTGTTGTTAAACCTAACAGGGTAGCCGTGTTGTTAAACCTAACAGGGTAGCTGTGTTGTTAAACCTAACAGGGTAGCCGTGTTGTTTAACCTAACAGGGTAGCTGTGTTGTTAAACCTAACCGGGTCAGCTGTGTTGTTAAACCTAACCGGGTAGCAGTGTTGTTAAACCTAACCGGGTAGCTGTGTTGTTAAACCTAATCCGGGTAGCTGTGTTGTTAAACCTAACCGGGTAGCTGTGTTGTTAAACTAACCGGGTAGCTGTGTTGTTAAACCTAACCGGGTAGCTGTGTTGTTAAACCTAACCGGGTAGCTGTGTTGTTAAACCTAACCGGGTAGCTGTGTTGTTAAACCTAACTGGGTAGCTGTGTTGTTAAACCTAACAGGGTAGCTGTGTTGTTAACCTAACAGGGTAGCTGTGTTGTTAACCTAACCGGGTAGCCGTGTTGTTAAACCTAATCGGGTAGCTGTGTTGTTAAACCTAACCGGGTAGCTGTGTTGTTAAACCTAACCGGGTAGCGTGTTGTTAAACCTAACAGGGTAGCTGTGATGTTAAACCTAACCGGGTAGCTGTGTTGTTAAACCTAACAGGGTAGCCGTGTTGTTAAACCTAACAGGGTAGCTGTGTTGTTAAACCTAACAGGGTAGCTGTGTTGTTAAACCTAACCGGGTAGCTGTGTTGTTAAACCTAACAGGGTAGCTGTGTTGTTAAACCTAACCGGGTAGCTGTGTTGTTAAACCTAACCGGGTAGCTGTGTTGTTAAACCTAACAGGGTAGCTGTGTTGTTTAACCTAACCGGGTAGCTGTATTGTTAAACCTAACCGGGTAGCTGTGTTGTTAAACCAAACGCGGTAGCTGTGATTGTTAAACCTAATCGGGTAGCTGTGTTGTTAAACCTAAACCGGGTAGCTGTGTTGTTAAACCCTAACCGGGTAGCTGTGTGTTAAACCTAACCGGGTAGCTGTGTTGTTAAACCTACCGGGTCAGCTGTGTTGTTAAACCTAACCGGGTAGCTGTGTTGTTAAAACCTAACAGGGTAGCAGTGTTGTTAAACCTAACCAGGGTAGCTGTGTTGTTAAATCTAACAGGGTAGCCGTGTTGTTAACCTAACCGGGTAGCGTGTTGTTAACCTAACAGGGTAGCTTGTGTTGTTAAATCTAAACGGGTAGCCTGTGTTGTTAATCTAACCGGGTAGCTGTGTTGTTAAACCTAAACGGGCAGCTGTGTTGTTAATCCTAACGGGTAGCTGTGTTGTTAAACATAACCGGTAGCTGTGTAGTTAAATCTAACAGGGTAGTCGTGTTGTTTAACCTAACAAGGTAGCTCTGTTGTTAAACCTAACCGGGCAGCTGTGTTGTTAAACCTAACCGGGCAGCTGTGTTGTTAATCCTAACCGGGTAGCTGTGTTGCTAAACCTCACCACGTAGCTCTATTGTTAAACCTAACCGGGTAGCTGTGATATTAAACCTAACCGGGTAGCTGTATTGTTAAACCTAACCGGGTAGCTGTGATGTTAAACCTAATCGGGTAGCTGTGTTGTTAAACCAAACCGGGTAGCCGTGTTGTTAAACCTAACAGGGTAGCTGTGATGTTAAACCTATCCGGGTAGTTGTGTTGTTCAATCTAACAGGGTAGCCGTGTTGTTTAACCTAACAGGGTAGCCTTTTGTTTAACCTAACAGGGTAGCCGTGTTGTTAAACCTAACAGGGTAGCTGTGTTGTTAATCCTAACCGGGTAGCTGTGTTGTTAATCCTAACCGGGTATCTGTGTTGTTAAACCTAACCTGGTAGCTGTGTTGTTAAACCTAACCGGGTAGCTGTGTTGTTAAACCTAACCGGGTAGCTGTGTTGTTAATCCTAACCGGGTAGCTGTGTTGTTAAACCTAACCGGGAAGCTGTGTTGTTAAACCTAACCGGGAAGCCGTGTTGTTAAACCTAACCGGGTAGCTGTGTTGTTAAACCTAACCGGTAGCTGTGTTGTTAAACCTAACCGGGTAGCTGTGTTGTTAAACCTAACCGGGTAGCTGTGTTGTTAAACCTAACCGGGTAGCTGTGTTGTTAAACCTAACCGGGTAGCTGTGTTGTTAAACCTAACAGGGTAGCCGTGTTGTTAACCTAACTGGGTAGCTGTGTTGTTAAACCTAACCGGGTAGCTGTGTTGGTTAAACCTAACCGGTTAGCTGTGTTGTTAAACCTAACCGGGTAGCTGTGTTGTTAAACCTAACCGGGGTAGCAGTGTTGTTAAACCTAACCAGGGTAGCTGTGTTGTTAAACCTAACCGGGTAGATGTGTTGTGAAACCTAACCGGGTAGCTGTGTTGTTAAATCTAACCGGGTAGCTGTGTTGTTAAACCTAACCGGGTAGCTGTGTTGTTAAACCTAACCGGGTAGCTGTGTTGTTAAACCTAACCGGGTAGCAGTGTTGTTAAACCTAACCAGGTAGCTATGTTGTTAATCCTAACCAGGTAGCCGTGTTGTTAAACCTAACCGGTTAGCCGTGTTGTTACACCTAACCAGGTAGCCGTGTAGTTAAATCTAACAGGGTAGTCGTGTTGTTTAACCTAACAAGGTAGCTCTGTTGTTAAACCTAACCGGGCAGCTGTGTTGTTAAACCTAACCGGGCAGCTGTGTTGTTAATCCTAAACGGGTAGCTGTGTTGCTAAACCTCACCACGTAGCTCTATTGTTAAACCTAACCGGGTAGCTGTGATATTAAACCTAACCGGGTAGCTGCTGTATTGTTAAACCTAACCGGGTAGCTGTGATGTTAAACCTAATCGGGTAGCTGGTTGTTAAACCTAACCGGGTAGCTGTGTTGTTAAACCTAACCGGGTAGCTGTGTGTTAAACCTAAACCAGGTAGCCGTGTTGTTAAACCTAACCGGGTAGCCGTGTTGTTAAACCTAACCAGGGTAGCGTGTTGTTAAACCTAACCTGGGTAGCTGTGATGTTAAACCTAATCCGGGTAGCTGTGTTGTTAAACCTAACAGGGTAGGCTGTGTTGTTGTTAAACCTAACAGGGTAGCTGTGTTGTGTAAACCTAACAGGGTAGCTGTGTTGTTAACCTAACCGGGTAGCCGTGTTGTTAAACCTAACGGGTAGCTGTGTTTGTTATAACCTTAACCAGGGTAGCAGTGTTGTTAAACCTAACAGGGGTAGCTGTGTTGTTAAACCTAACAGGGAAGCTGTGTTGTTAACTCTAACCGGGTAGCTGTGCTGTTAAACCTAACCGGGCTAGCTGTGTTGTTTAACCTAACGGGTAGGCTGTGTTGTTAAACCTAACCAGGTAGCTGTGTTGTTAAACCTAACCGTGTAGCTCTGTTGTTAAACCTAACCGGGTAGCTTTGATGTTAAAACAATCCTGGTAGCTGTGTTGTTAAACCTAACCGGGTAGCCGTGTTGTTAAATCTAACAGGGTAGCCGTGTTGTTAAACCTAACCGGGTAGCCAAACCCAACCGGGTAGCTGTATTGTTAAACCTAACCGGGTAACCCTGTTGTTAACCCTAACAAGGTAGCCCTGTTGTTAAATCTAACAGGGTAGCCGTGTTGTTTAACCTAACAGGGTAGCTGTGTTGTTAAACCTAACCGGGCAGCTGTGTTGTTAAACCTAACCGGGCAGCTGTGTTGTTAATCCTAACCGGGCAGCTGTGTTGTTAAATGTAACCGGGTAGCTGTGTTGTTAAATCTAACTGGGTAGCTGTGTTGTTAAACCTAACCGGGTAGCTGTGTTGTTAAATCTATACGGGTAGCTGTGTTGTTAAACCAAACCGGGTAGCTGTGTTGTTAAACCTAACGGGTAGCAGTGTTGTTAAACCTAACCAGGTAGTCGTGTTGTTAAACCTAACCGAGTAGCCGTGTTGCTAAACCAAACCGGGTAGCTGTGTTGTTAAACCTAACCGGGTAGCTGTGTTGTTAAACCTAACCGTGTCGCTGTGTTGTTTAACCTAATCGGGTAGCAGTGTTAATAAACCTAACCAGGTAGCTATGTTGTTAATCCTAACCAGGTAGCCGTGTTGTTAAACCTAACCGGTTAGCCGTGTTGTTACACCTAACCAGGTAGCCATGTTGTTAAATCTAACAGGCTAGTCGTGTTGTTTAACCTAACAAGGTAGCTGTGTTGTTAAACCTAACCGGGCAGCTGTGTTGTTAAACCTAACCGGGCAGCTGTGTTGTTAATCCTAACCGGGTAGCTGTGTTGCTAAACCTAACCGCGTAGCTGTATTGTTAAACCTAACCGGGTAGCTGTGATGTTAAACCTAATCGGGTAGCTGTGTTGTTAAAACTAACCGGGTAGCTGTGTTTTTAAATCTAACCGGGTAGCTGTGTTGCTAAACCAAACCGGGTAGCCGTGTTGTTAAACCTAACTGTGTCGCTGTGTTGTTTAACCTAATCGGGTAGCAGTGTTGTTAAACCTAACCAGGTAGCTATGTTGTTAATCCTAACCAGGTAGCCGTGTTGTTAAACCTAACCGGTTAGCCGTGTTGTGTAACCTAACCGGGTAGCTGTGTTGTTAAACCTTACCGGATAGCCGTGTTTTTAAACCTACCTGGGTAGCTGTGTTTGTTAAACCTAACCAGGTACCTAACCGGGTAGCAGTGTTGTTAAACCTAACCGGGTAGCTGTGTTGATAAACCTAACCAGGTACCTAACCGGTTAGCCGATTTGTTAAACCTAACCGGGTACCTAACCGGGTAGCCGTGTTGTTAAACCTAACCGGGTAGCCATATTGCTAAACCAAACCGGATAGCTGTGTTGTTTAACCTAACCTGGTAGCTGTGTTTTTAAACCTAACCGGGTAGCTGTGTTGTTAAACCTAACCGGGTAGCTGTGTTGTTAATCCTAACCGTGTAGCTGTGTTGTTAAACCTAACCGGGTAGCTGTGTTTGTTAAACCTAACCAGGGTAGCCGTGTTGTTAAACCTAACCGGGTAGCAGTGTGTTAAACCTAACTCGGGTAGCTGTGTTTGTTAAACCTAACAGGGAAGCTGTGATTGTTAATCCTAACCGGGTAGCTGTGTTGTTAAACCTAACCAGGTAGCTGTGTTGTTAATCCTAACCGGGTAGCCGTGTTGTTAAACCTAACCGGGTAGCCTGTGTTGTTAAATCTATAAGGGTAGCCGTGTTGTATACCTAACCGGGTAGCCGTGTTGGTTAACCTAACAGGGTAGCTGTGTTGTTAAACCTAACGGGAAGCTGTGTTGTTAAACCTAACTGGGTAGCTGTGTTGTTAAACCTAACCGGGTAGCTGTGTTGTTAAACCTAACAGGGTAGCAGTGTTGTTAAACCTAACCGGGTAGCCGTGTTGTTAAACCTAACCGGGTAGCTGTGTTGTTAATCCTAACCGGGTAGTCGTGTTGTTAAACCTAACCGGGTATCTGTGTTGTTACACCTAACCAGGTAGCCGTGTTGTTAAATCTAACAGGGTAGCTGTGTTGTTTAACCTAACAGGGTAGCCGTGTTGTTTAACCTAACATGGTAGCCGTGTTGTTAAACCTAACCAGGTAGCTGTGTTGTTTATCCTAACCGGGTAGCTGTGTTGTTAAACCTAACCGGGTAGCTGTGTTGTTAAACCTAACCGGGTAGCCGTGTTTTTAAACCTAACCGGGTAGCCGTGTTGTTTAACCTAACATGGTAGCCGTGTTGTTAAACCTAACCGGGTAGCTGTGTTGTTAAACCTAACCGGGTAGCTATGTTGTAAAACCTAACCGGGTACCTAACAGGGTAGCTGTGTTGTTAAACCTAACCGGGTAGCAGTGTTGTTAAACCTAACGGGTTAGCTGTGTTGGTAAACCTAACCGTGTACCTAACCGGGTAGCCGTGTTGTTTAACCTAACCGGGTAGCCGTGTTGCTAAACCAAACCGGGTAGCTGTGTTGTTAAACCTAACAGGGTAGCAGTGTTGTTAAACCTAACCGGGTAGCCGTGTTGTTAAACCTAACCGGGTAGCCGTGTTGTTAAACCTAACAGGGTAGCCGTGTTGTTTAACCTAACAGGGTAGCCGTGTTGTTAAACCTAACCGGGCAGCTGTGTTGTTAATCCTAACCGGGTAGCTGTGTTGTTAAACCTAACCGGGTAGCTGTATTGTTAAACCTAACCGGGTAGCTGTGATGTTAAACCTAACCGGGTAGCTGTGTTGTTAAACCTAACCGGGTAGCTGTGTTGTTAAACCTAACCCGGTACCTAACAGGGTAGCCGTGTTGTTTAACCTAACAGGGTAGCCGTGTTGTTAAACCTAACAGGGTAGCCGTGTTGTTAAACCTAACCGGGTAGCCGTGTTGTTAAACCTAACCGGGTACCTAACCGGGTAGCCGTGTTGTTAAACCTAATGGGTAGCCGTGTTGTTAAACGTAACCGGGTAGCCGTGTTGTTAAACCTAACCGGGTAGCAGTGTTGTTAAACCTAACCGGGTAGCAGTGTTGTTAAACCTAACCGGGTAGCAGTGTTGTTAAACCTAACCGGGTAGCTGTGTTGTTAATCCTAACCGGGTAGCTGTGTTGTTAAACCTAACCGGGTAGCCGTGTTGTTAAACCTAACCGGGTAGCCGTGTTGTTAAACCTAACCGGGTAACTGTATTGTTAAACCTAACCGGGTAACTGTGTTGTTAAAGTCAACCGGGTAACTAACCGGGTAGCCGTGTTGTTAAACCTAACCGGGTAGCCGTGTTGTTAAACCTAACAGGGTAGCCGTATTGTTAAACCTAACCAGGTAGCCGTGTTGTTAAATCTAACAGGGTAGCCGTGTTGTTTAACCTAACAGGGTAGCTGTGTTGTTAAACCTAACCGGGTAGCTGTGTTGTTAAACCTAACCGGGTAGCTGTGTTGTGAAAACCTAACTGGGTAGCTGTGTTGTTTAAACCTAACCGGGTAGCTGTGTTGTTTAAACTAACCTGGTAGCCGTGTGTTAACCTAACCGGAGCTGTGTTGTTTAAACCTAACCGGTGGCTGTGTTGTTAAACCTAACCGGGTAGGCTGTGTGTTAAACCTAACCTGGGTAGCTGTGTTGTTAAACCTAACCGGTAGCAGTGTTGTTAAACCTAACCGGGATGCTGTGTTGTTAATCCTAACCGGGTAGCTGTGTTGTAAACCTATCCGGGTAGCAGTAGTTGTTAAACCTAACCCGGGAGCCGTGTTGCTAAACCTAAACCGGGTAGCCGGGTGTTTAAACTCTAACAGGGTTAGCCGTGTGATGTTAAACTAATCGGGTAGCATTGTTGTTAAACCTTACCGGGTAGCTGTGTTTGTTAAACTTAACCCTGTAGCTTGTTTGTTAAACCTAACCGGGTACCTAACCGGGTAGCTGTGTTGTTAATCCTAACCGGGTAGCCGTGTTGTTAATCCTAATCGGGTAGAAGTGTTGTTAAACCTAACCGGGTAGCCGTGATGTTAAACCTAACCGGGTAGCTGTGTTGTTAAATCTGACAGGGTAGCAGTGTTGTTCAACCTAACCGGGGAACTGTGTGGTTAAACCTAACCGGGTAGCTGTGTGGAAAATCCTAACCGTGTAGCTGTGTGGTTAAACCTAACCCTGTAGCTGTGTTGTTTAACCTAACCGGGTAGCTGTGTTGTTAAACCTAACCGGGTAGCCGTGTTGTTAAACCTAACCGGGTAGCGCTGTTGCTAAACCAAACCGGGTAGCTGTGTTGTTTAACCTAACCAGGTAGCTGTGTTGTTAAACCTAACCGGGTAGCTGTGTTGTTAAACCTAACCGTGTAGCTGTGTGGTTAAACCTAACCGGGTAGCTATGTTGTTTCACCTAACCGGGTAGCTGTGTTTGTTAAACCTAATCGGGCAGCTGTTGTGTTAAATCATAACAGGGTAGCAGTGCTGTTAAATCTAACAGGGTAGCCGTGTTGTGAAACCTAACTGAGGTAGCAGTGTTGTTAACACTAACTGGGTAGCTGTGTTGTTAAACCTAATCCGGGTAGCTGTGTTGTTAAACCTAACCGGGTAAGCCTGTGTTGTTAAACCTAACGGGTAGACGTGTTTGTTATACCTAACCGGGTAGCTGTGATGTTAAACCTAAATCGCGGGTCCGCATGTATTGTTAAACTAACGGGTAGCCGTGTTGCTAAACCAAACTGGGTAGCTGTGTTGTTAAACCTAACAGGTAGCATTGTTGTTAAACCTGAACCGGGCAGCAGTGTTGTTAAACTAACCAGGTAGCTGTGTTGTTAATCACTAAACCGGTATCTGTGTTGTTAAACCTAACCGGGTAGCTGTGTTGTTAAACCTAACCGGGTAGCTGTGTTGTTAAACCTAACCGGGTAGCTGTGTTGTTAAACCTAACCGGGTAGCTGTGTTGTTAAACCTAACCGGGTAGCAGTGTTGTTAAACCTAACCGGGTAGCTGTGTTGTTAAACCTAACCGGGTAGCTGTGTTGTTAAACCTAACCGGGTAGCTGTGTTGTTAAACCTAACGGGTAGCTGTGTTGTTAAACCTAACCGGGTAGCCTGTGTTGTTAAACCTAACCGGGTAGCTGTGTTGTTAAACCTAACCGGGTACTAACCGGGTAGCCTGTGTTGTTAAACCTAACCGGGTAGCGTGTTGTTAAACCTAACCGGGTAGCGTGTTGTTTAAACCTAACCGGGTAGCAGTGTTGTTAAACCTAACCGGGTAGCTGTGTTGTTAAACCTAACCGGGTAGCAGTGTTGTTAAACCTAATCGGGTAGCTGTGTTGTTAAACCTAACCGGGTAGCTGTGTTGTTAAACCTAAACCGGGTAGCTGTGTTGTAAAACCTAACCGGGTAGCCGATTTGTTAAACCTAACCGGGTACCTAACCGGGTAGCCGTGTTGTTAATCCTAACCGGGTAGAAGTGTTGTTAAACCTAACCGGGTAGCCGTGTTGTTAAACCTAACCGGGTAGCCTTGTTGTTAAACCTAACCGTGTACCTAACCGGGTAGCCGTGTTGTTAAACCTAACCGGGTAGCCGTGCTGCTAATCCAAACCGGGTAGCTGTGTTGTTAAACCTAACCGGGTACGTAACCTAACCGGGTAGCCGTGTTGTTAAACATAACCGGGTAGCCGTGTTGCTAAACCAAACCGGGTAGCTGTGTTGTTTAACCTAACCGGGTAGCTGTGTTGTTAAACCTAACCAGGTACCTAACCGGGTAGCAGTGTTGTTAAACCTAAACCGGGTAGCTGTGTTGATAAACCTAAGCAGGTACCTAACCGTGTAGCAAATTTGTTAAACCTAACCGGGTAGCTGTGTTGTTAAACCTAACCGGGTAGCCGTGCTGCAAATCCAAACCGGGTAGCTGTGTTGTTAAACCTAACCGGGTACGTAACCGGGTAGCCGTGTTGTTAAACCTAACCGGGTAGCTGTGTTGATAAACCTAACCAGGTACCTAACCGGGTAGCCAATTTGTTAAACCTAACCGGGTACCTAACCGGGTAGCCGTGTTGTTAAACCTAACCGGGTAGCCGTGTTGCTTAACCAAACCGGATAACTGTGTTGTTTAAACCTAACCGGGTAGCTGTGTTGTTAAACCTAACCGGGTAGCTTTGTTGTTAAACCTAACCGGGTAGCTGTGTTGTTAATCCTAACCGGGTAGCCCTATTGTTAAACCTAACCGGGTAGCCGTGTTGTTAAATCTAACAGGGTAGCAGTGTTGTTAAACCTAACCGGGTAGCTGTGTGGTTTAACCTAAACGGGTAGCTGTGTGGTAAATCCTAACATGTAGCTGTGTGGTTAAACCTAACCGGGTAGCTGTGTTGCTAATCCAAACCGGGTAGCTGTGTTGTTAAACCTAACCGGGTAGCTGTGATGTTAAACCTAATCCGGGTAGCTGTGTTGTTAAACTAACCGGGGTAGCTGTGTTGTTAAACCTAACCGGGTAGCTGTGTTGTTAAACCTAACCGGGTAGCTGTGTTGTTAAACCTAACCGGGTAGCTGTGTTGTTAAACCTAACCGGGTAGCTGTGTTGTTAAACCTAACCGGGTAGCTGTGTTGTTAAACCTAACCGGGTAGCTGTGTTGTTAAACCTAACCGGGTAGCTGTGTTGTTAAACCTAACCGGGTAGCTGTGTTGTTAAACCTAACCGGGTAGCAGTGTTGTAAACCTAACCGGGTAGCTGTGTTGTTAAACCTAACCGGGTAGCCGTGTTGTTAAACCTAACCGGGGTAGCCGTGTTGTTAAACCTAACCGGGTAGCCGTGTTGTTAAACCTAACTGGGTAGCAGTGTTGTTAAACCTAACGGGTAGCCGTGTTGTTAAACCTAACCGGGTAGCTGTGTGTTAAACCTAAACCGGGTAGCTGTGTTTTAAACCTAACCGGGTAGCTGTGTTTTTTAATCTACACCGGGTAAGCTGTGTTGTTAAACCTAACGGGTTACCTAAACCGGGGTAGCCGTGTGTTAAAACCTTAACGGGTAGCCGTGTTGTTTAACTCTAAACAGGGTAGCAGTGTTTGTTTTAACCTAAGGGTAGCCGTGTTGTTTAACCTAACAGGGTAGCCGTGTTGTTAAACCTATCAGGGTATCTGTGTTGTTAATCCTAACCGGTAGGCTGTGTTGTTAAATCCGAACAGGATATCTGTGGTGTTAAACCTAACAGGGTAGCGTGCTGTTCAATCTAACTAGGGTAGCCGTGTAGTTTAACCTAACAGGGTAGCCGTGTTGTTAAACCTAACAGGGTGCTGTGTTGTAAACCTAAACGGAATGCTGTGTTGTTAAACCATAACCGGGTAGCTGTGTTGTTAAACTCTAACCGGGGGTAGCTGTGATGTTAAAAAACCTAATCGGGTAGCAGTGTTGTTTAAACCTAACGTGGTAGCTGTGTTGTTAAACCTAACCGGGTAGCTGTGTTGTTAAACCTAACCGGGTAGCTGTGTTGTTAAAGCCTAACCGGGTAGCTGTGTTGTTAAAACCTAACCGGGTAGCTGTGTTGTTAAATCTACCGGTAGTCTGTGTTGTTAAACCTTAACTGGTTGCTGTGTTGTTAAACCTAACAGGGTAGCTTGGTTGGTTAAAGCTAACGAGGGTTGCTGTGTTGCTAAACCTAATCGGGTTGCTGTGTTGTTAAACCTTAACCCTACCGGGTAGCTGTGTTGTTAAACCTAGCCGGGTGGCTGTGTTGTTAACCTATCTGGGTAGCTGTGTTGTTAAACCGTAACCGTGTAGCTGTTACTTGTTAAACCTAACCGGGTAGCAGTGTTGTTAAATCTAACCGGGTAGCTGTGGATGGTTTAATCCTAACGCGGGTAGCTGTGTTGCTTAAACCTAACCGGCTAGCTGTGTTGTTAAACCTAACCTGGGTTAGCCTGTGTTGTGTAAACCTAACAGGGTAGCAGTGTTGTTAAACCAAACCGGGTAGCTGTGTTGTTAAACCTAACCGGGTAGCTGTGTTGTTAAACCTAACCGGGTAGCTGTGTTGTTAAACCTAACCGGGTAGCAGTGTTGTTAAACCTAACCGGTAGCTGTGATTGTTAAACTAACCGGGTAGCTGTGATTGTTAAACCTAACCGGGTAGCTGTGATGTTAAACCTAACAGGGTAGCTGTGTTGTTAAACCTAACCGGTAGCTGTGTTGTTAAACCTAACTGGGTAGCCGTGTTGTTAAACCTAACAGGGTAGCTGTGTTGTTAAACCTAACCGGGTAGCCGTGTTGTTAAACTAACCGGTAGCTGTGTTGTTAAACCTAACCGGGTAGCTGTGTTGTTAAACCAAACCGGGTAGCTGTGTTGTTAAACCTAACCGGGTAGCTGTGTTGTTAAAAACCTAACCGGGTAGCCG
>JACYXH010000273.1:1544542-1570850 GCA_026745465.1 Lota lota | reverse complement strand
TGTCTTCCTGTTGCTTGGCCGCTCGCAGAACCTCGCCAACGATCTGCGGATGATCAAGAGCTGCGTCATCTGCTACGGTAAGCAGCAGAGGTCAGAACTACGCCAAGACAAAAATGCAAAGGTTTATCTTTAACATTCAAGATCATTTAGGAACAACGAGCAGTAATGATGCAAAAGGAGTCAGAAAAGTTGAGTGATGAGGTTTAGTACTGTATGGTCCTCTACCCTTTAGGACACACAATATTAGCATTTTGTTTAATCAACTGATCATTTTGCTGACAGGATTACAGATCATACGAGTCATAGGAGTATGATTACAGATCAAAAGAGAATATGAAAAATAATTATAATAAAAAATAAAAAATCCCACCCCCTCTTCAGACCCCTGCAGGCCTCTGCCCGAATGTGTCAGGGTTCAGGAGATCCCCGTGCCCCAGGTCCTGGACGTGGACCTGGCCCTGGTGGTGGACGGCTCCAGGCAGGTCCAGGCAGACCATTACTCTCGGGTCTCCAGGAGCTGCTTGGCTCCGTGGTGGAGCAGGTGGCCGTCAGCCGCCAGCCCCTCCGGGCCGACGGCAAGGCCCGAGTGGCCCTGGTCCAGCAGAGCGGCTCACTCCACTCCCAGGCTCCTATGACGGGCCAGCAGGCCGCCAAGTTAGAGTTTGGTCTGCAGACCTTCCAGGGTGAGGGCCAGATGAAGAGCCATGTGGTGGAGAAGATGTTGCAGCAGGGGGGCACCTCGGCCCTGGGCCACACCCTGGAGTACACCCTGAAGGAGGTGCTGCTGAAGGCCAGCAACCCCAGGAAGAACAGGGTGCTGCTGGTGGTGGTGGGTGCCGAGACCCCCAGCTGGGACCAGGCCAAGCTTCGCCAGGTGGCTAAGGAGGCCAAGTGCAAGGGGGTAGCCGTGTTCGTGGTGGCCCTGGGGGAGCACTACAACCAGGCCCAGGTGTCAGCGCTCGCCAGCACCCCTCTGGAGCAGCACCTCATCTGTCTGGGCCAGCTGAGGGCCGAGGAGCAAGGCTATGCCCAGCGCTTCATCAGGACCTACCTCTCCGTACTCAACGGTAAATAATCTAGATTAGATTATACTAGATGATGACAGATTAGATTATATAACATTATATTATGTTGGATGAGGAACGAGGTAACACTCCTCTCAGTCCTTAATGGTAAATTATGTACATTATATTATATCATGTTGGTTTTGTTTTCATTATGTAATATTACATTGGATTGAATGATATGAGCATATTGGGATGAAGACAGAGCACAGTAAAGCCTAAAGTGTACTGGAGTTCAAAAGGTCATGGCTGTAAATGTGTTTTCTGCAGCGGGGCTGAACACGTATCCACCGGTTGCTCTGAAGAAAGTCATGTGACCTGCTCCACAACCAACAGGAAGTTGTCATAAATGGGTACGCATGCTACTGTAGTTCGCAATTAAATAACAAATTTGTAGCTAGCTATGAGAACGGCTGAACGATTAAATGTCAAATGTTATAAATCAAGTCAGACGCTGTCTTCTTTAGAGGCTGCTCATTTCTCTAATATACAACAGGCAGGCAGGTTTAATGGAGACAGGAATACGATTTGAATGTGTACTTAATCACAAACATTAATCACAGAGTCACAGCCCAACCCCACGACGGTGTCTGGTTTTCATCTCACTCAGAACATTCAGTCTTAACAGGACGGGAGGCGGGTTGTCATTTGTTTGTTATCTTCCCCATTGAGCTATTGTTGGAACGTTGTACTTTTATAAAGGTTTTTTTGTTGCTTATTTACAAATTGAAAATACAATTCTGTTATTTATTCAGATTTTTCGATTCAGTAAATTCTCCATTCCCTTGACTTTCCTTTAGGACTGTTGTAGATTATACAAATCCAGATATCGTTTCCAAGTCATTTGTCCCAGATTCACCACAGACCCAAGACCCAATGAAGGCCTTCCAATCGTGACCTGTTCTCTAGGTTATAGAATACAAAAAGGGGCATTCCCCGTGTTTCCTATTGGGTTACCGTTATTTGACCGTCATTGCTTATTTGAGTTCTAAACCTTAGCACCCATTTTATCTGTAGAAGAGGTAGTTTAAATAACATCATTTACAATATTGAAGTGATCTGGGTTGTAATGAGTATCTAATTTCAAGTAAAAAAATATGAAACCTTGTATTTTGTATCAGGAATATAAACAGAATCCTGTCCAGGAAAAAATATTATCAAGACGAATGAGTTATTATGACATTATCAAACATGTACTGCAGTGGTCTCAGTCATAGCTTCCATCAATTAGAACAAAGTTCTGCTTCTTCAGTCTCAGAGCAACCTCACTCTGTAGGCTTTGTACACCTTACTCAGGCGTGATCCATGCCTCTGTTGACTTTGGCTTCATTTCCCCATCATTTTCTTTGCCGGTCTCTACTACTGGTCTGTTGGTATCTGGTGCGGTCTGTTTGCTGGTCTCTGCTACTGGTCTCTGGTGCGGTCTGTTTGCTGGTCTCTGTTGCTGTCGAGTTGGAGGCTACAGTGGGGCGTGTCTGCATGATGTTTTAAGGATGGAGTTGTGGAGGGCTCCTACTCCCCGCTGCTTTGCCCTGGTCACCAACCAATGGAGGAGGTGTCTTAGTAGACGGCTGATGGTGGTGATGTTGTGTTGTCATCCTTCACCTCCACATGTTCCATCTGTAATTCCTTCGCAGATATCCACCGTTCCCTGGCTTTTGCTAGCCAATAGGAGAGGTATTGCCGATGTTTGGCTTTAACAAACTTGACTATATTAGATTCAATAACACTTCGATGCAGCCTCGGTGTTTGTTGTCCCATGAGCCCTCTTGTGGCCATGGTGTACAGGATTTCTAGGTCCATTTCATCCATGTCTTGATGGATCCACCATGTGATAAAATGTATGACGGTGGTGTGGTCAGGGTTGGTGCTTCTTCTGCAGGGGGTAGAGATACCTCCCATTAGGTGGGCATTTCCAAAGGTCTTTCTTGTCTTGTCACTTGTCCCCCCTCTTTTTTTCCAGGACTTTAGGACTAATTATACTCTATATATAACTATTCATATCTTTCTATTTATTAGTAATATTTATTTGTCATTCTATTTTGTAATTCAGTTGTAATTAAACTAAATAGCAATGTGATTGTAATTGAATTGTGTGTGTGTGTGTGTGTGTGTGTGTGTTGTGTGTGTGTGTGTGTGTGTGTGTGTGTGTGTGTGTGTGTGTGTGTGTGTGTGTGTGTGTGTGTGTGTGTGTGTGTGTGTGTAGCCAGGGGCAAGTGGATATCAAGGAGCAGGAGTTGTTTGAGGAGCAGACTGGAACAAGGACTGAAACACTGCTGTTGTCCAGAGTAGGGGGAGGGGTCCTGACTCTGAGACCCAAGCCTGACGGTAAGCTAGCTAGCTACGTCATTTCTAAAGACACCATGGCAACCAGTCAGCCAGTTCGATTTATTAAGGTTCTTTCGTTACTTTCTTAACATGGATATGTTCACCTCGGATTGTATTGATACACTTATGGTCGCAACTGTTTTGTGGTTCATATTATAATAATTATACAACATATTTGTCTTGATCATTGTTTTACTCAAAATCAAAGACAATCAGCATGCACTGTATTGCATTGTTTATTAATCTAAACCATTCATCTTTGATCAAGACCATCACGACGATATGGAGCTACAACAATTTGAACTAGTTATTTTAACAAATACGTTTCCATGGCGTCGGTCTGTGAAGGCCCTCTAAGAAGATGTCACAGAGGACACATGAAAACGATCAAACTGCCAGATAAATGCATGGCTGAACACACGCCTCTGTGTTGTTTGTTACCTTCCTGACACACGTAACCTCTTTTAAACATAGATTCTACAGGTTTTGCTACTCTGCATGGAAGTTAAAACGTCACTTGATGCGCGAGTAGTTAGAGAGTGCACTGTTTACTGCAGTTGTGACTACAGGCCCCATGATGAAGCCAATAGGAATGCTCCCTTCAAGGCATGTTTTATGTTGATCTTGTATTCTTGGAGTCCAAGACAAGATCACCTCAACGACATTCCAAACGTAGGGGAGAGCATAAGCTCTGGACACGGCCAAATCCCTGAGTGTACAGCACATTTGAGCTAGTTTGAGTTTGGCTAAGCTTGTTAGCTAACCAACTTTTGAGCTTTATTTAGGGAAGTAGTTAGGGAGGTTGTGCAAAAGATTCTAATGCTGCCAGAGTTTAGCTGACCTTTGACCAAAACACTTGTATTTAAACTAGCCAACCCTAAACTAAAACATTAACACCATCATTACGGACCGTAACTCAAACGCGAAGGTCCCTGACCCAGTCCTGAACCACAGCTTGAGAATCCCTGTCTGTCAGTCTTCTGTCTCACCATGTCTCTTGTCGGTTGGTCCTGTTGTTCTGCTTTCAGCCTTGTGTCAGCTCGATTCAGACTCTGGTACCCAGTGTGCTGAATTTGTCCAACGCTGGTTCTATGACCGAACCGTGGGTGCATGCTCGCCGTTCTGGTATGGTGGCTGTGGCGGCAACGCTAACCGCTTTAACACGGAAAATGAATGTTTCCAGACATGTGTCACTCATAGTAAGTCCCGCCCCCGAACCCCTCGTTAGAGAGAGAGAGAGCGATAGAGAGAGACGTGCATGTGTCCCTGCATTGCTTCCCCTTTCGCATGGCTTAGTTCTGTAGCCGTCACTGTTAATTCAAGCAGATGTTGTTGCATGCTGTTTATCATGCATATCATATATTGTTGACAGTTTCAGGTTTTTTTAAGTCAACCTATTAGATCTGGGGAAATGTCGATTTTATATGAGCCAACGTTTGCTAATCTCTGACTCTACAATTCTACTGGTTTACAGTAGAATCAGACACTGTTTCATTAAGACGAAAATGGCTGTTTTATCTCTGGGGCCAAACTCCAAGAATAATATTAATAATAATGATCTGTATTTTTTGTTATCTCACCCTAACCTTGATAAATATTTATTTGGACTGCTTAACGATTTGCTGTGGTTTCCTGTTGCTGAATTACAGGAACCTCGATTCTAAATCTTGTAGGAGTTGACGTTAGCTTGACCGCTAGCTGCGTTATGACTCTGTTTTTCTGATTCATAAACATAATTTTTTAGCGTTTAGCTAATAGTGATGAAGAGTCACTAATGATTTTACGCTGTTCGTATGCTTCCGTTTTCTGTGTTGTGTTTGACAGTTGATTCCTCCCTGCTGGACCAAGTCAAAGCAAGACTGCCAAAAAGGGTAAGACTCTCTTTCATCTACCAAACAGAACACAACCTTATCCAGAGATAAATGCTGCGTCCCATCGAAGACCAACCTGAACACATCTTACACGGACTCATCCCAAAACATGATCTTAGACACAGTACTATATTTAGTTTTTAGTGTGTGCCTATTGATGCTCTGTGCTTTCATTTTCTTTTACTCTTGGTATTCTACCGTGTAATCCTCCGCTCTCTGCTCCTCTCACTCCCTACACTCCTGGAATCTCCCTCCCCCTCTCGCTCTCTCCTTCTATCTAAATTCCTCTGTGTCCCTGCCTCTCAATTCATCTCCCACTCTATCTCTCCCCCTCCCTCTTACTCTCCCTCCTATCTCTATCTCCTTATCTCTCCCCTTATTCTCTCCCTCTACCTCCTTAATCAATCTCTCTCTCTCGCTCTCTCTCGCTCTGCGCTCCAGAGGCCTGTTTCCTGGGCCAGGAAGTGGGTCCGTGTCAGAACTACACAATGAGTTGGTCCTTTGACTCGGAGCAGAGCGAGTGTACTCGTTTCTGGTACGGCGGCTGCGGCGGGAACAGCAATCGCTTCAAGACGCAGGAGGACTGTGAGATCCTCTGTCTGACCCGGAGCCGGTAGAACCGCGCTCACCTCAGAACCACCAGACCGCCCAACCACGGCATCTGAACCCTCCCCTGGTCATGGGGGAGGCGGGGCTCGCTGCCGTCCAGCCAAAATGCTTTCAAATGTATTATGTACAAAAATTAAATCAAGATGCCTTTAAACTGACTGTCAATCATCAATCTCAGACACTTGTAGTGTCGTGGGGTCGCTCGTGAAAGACATTCCAACACTGATATTTCGTATTGTTTTTGGTCAGAAGTTGTAAGCACTTATGAGTTGTGAGCTAACTGTGGCCCAGCTGTATTTAAACACTTGTTAGCCACACTTAAAGACCCTCCAGACGCAGATAGGGTGGGCCCATTGCTGTGTGGAAATGTATTGTCGTTTTGGCACGTGAAAAGATATCAAAATGTCTACATAGATTGGTTTCTATATTTTTAAAGATTTTGTTTTAATTCAACAGAGTCCCTTACCATGTATTCAACTTAGCATCTCCCTCTCCCTCCCTCCCTCCCTCCCTTTCCCTCCCACTTAACATCTCCCTCATTAACATGAGGGAGATGAGCACCCAGAATGTACCCTGAACTTAACTAGACGCTTAACACTTAGGACCCCAACCCTTCTCTGGGGAATCGTAACCAGGAGCAGGAGAAGGAGGCGGCAGGAGAAGAAAGCTTCTCCTACCATCTGACCGTGTGTCTGTGCAGTCTCAAATTGTTCCTCCGTGGACATAAACAGATCCCTGAAGTGGCTGGATAGGCCCAGAGCTTCCCGGGAACCCTCCCATAAAAGGGTCTGAAGTCTGGACCACGAGCAGCGCTGAGATCCAGCAAGGACTTGGTCTGTTTGTCGTCCCCTTCCGGCTCTCGCTGTTTGGAAATGAGGGATCACCCTGATGTCCCACTGTTTATTCAACCAAACCACTGGCGCTTCTGTTAATAAAAAGAATGGTAGAATTCCTTAGGCGGTGTGTTTGTTTGCGTTCGTGGCGGGCTTCTGAGTGGCCGGAGAAGAGCATGGCTTGGAATTGTTGACGCTGTGGAGCTGAATACGATATGAGTATGATCTGGGCATGGTTATAAAGGGTTATGATTTCCTAGTAATGACACATTAAAGGTCATTCTACCTTGGCTGCATTCATTCTTGGCAGGAAATACAAGACTTTGTCTTTATCTAGGGATAGAAAGTTGGCTCAGCAGTGAATTTGAAGTTATTAGAGTGGACCACAGACAAACACCAACACACACACACACACACACACACACACACACACACACACACACACACACACACACACACACACACACACACAGGAATAGAGACAGATAAGGAAAAGAGAGAGCAATAGGGAAATGAACATGAGAATAAAAGACAAAGAGAGGCAGAAAGAGATAGGCAAGAGAGAGAGGTGTACAATATAGACTTAACTATCCTGATAAACCGGTGTTTTAACCCAGAGTCTGCATTAAAGCTAGGGTCAGCAATTTGGTGAAACCAGCCAGAATAAGCTAGCCATTGAACGTAACCAACAAAATAAATCCCACCCCTCCATTAGAGTTGATTAGAGTTATTTTTGCTCATGCTGTAAGTAAGTAGTGTTTAAGCCTAGACAATGATTTGCTTCTAGGATAATGTGGCACATAGCTTGAAACAATCTCAACAAGAATTTTAATTATATTTAAACATAGATTGTCAAAGAGAAATGATGTCGCTTCTCAAAACTTTTACTTCTCAAAAAGTGAAAGTTCTCAAAATATAATTTGTTATCTTATGATACTCGTTAAAATTTTAAAAAAGGTTTGGGTGTTTCCCCACAGGTACCTTGACAGCTCGATGGCAAACCGTTGATCGCGATCCTTGCCCCCCCCCCCCCACACACACACACACACACAAACACACAACCAGTGTATTAGTCATATTAGTTTGTCTCTTGTCCCTCTTCTGCCTCACCAGCTGCTGCAGTTCTGCCCTGAAGGCGTTGAGGTAGGCTGGTACAGTCAGACAGACAGTCAGACAGACAGTCAGGCTGGAAGACAGACAGACAGACAGGAAGACAGACAGACAGACAGACTGGAAGACAGACAGACAGACAGGAAGACAGACAGACAGACAGACAGACAGACAGACAGACTGGAAGACAGACAGACAGACAGACAGACAGACAGACAGACAGACAGACAGACAGACAGACAGACCGACCGACCGACGGGTGCATGCACAGACAGACACACAAACACAGACAGACACACATAGTAAGATAGACACACACACACACAGTTGTGTTGACCCTGTCCTAAAGAGCAATTCTACACTAGAGCCTGCTTCCCTCTACAGGTTGGTGAAAGTACTGGGTGTGTAAGGTTTAACTGGAGGGGAAATTCAGTATGTCAGTGTGGGAGTGTGTGTGGAGGGTGGCTGGTTTAAGCAGCCTCACCTGGCCCGAGTCAGACTGATTGGACTCTGGGGCTGGGTGAGGCTGCACACCTGTTGCACATTGAGCAATCAGTGTGCACAGGTTAAACCAGCCACCACCACACACACTCGAGAAGAGCTCTCCGGCATGGCAGCGTGGAGCACCATCTGCATGTCTCATTCCATTCAACCTTAACAATAAACCGGTTTTCAACATCACCACCCTGTGTCCAATTGCTTGGAGGAGCCCGAGGAAAGTCACCTAGGTGGAGTATGGGAGCCACCTAGGTGGCATGTAGTAGTGGACATTGCTACAGTCAGCATCAATGGAAAGAAGTCCATCTTTTCTAACATTACAGACTGCAATCTTGTACAGCTTACTTCACTCTAACAATGAGCCACAGTTGTGTGTCTTTATTCAAAACAAAGTCATTAATCCAGTTTGACAGTGAGTCGGATGATTGTAAATGTGGTCATTAGTAAAATCTGGGTTGAACCGTCTAATCCAAACCCAGATGGCTGACATCAAATCCAACAAGGACTTTAAACGCTCTCCGGGAGTCCGGCAATTAAGTCAGAAAAACATCCAGCAACCAATCGGGTTTTGGTGGGGCGGTGGAGGTGTGGCGAGATCAAAGCTACTTAAAACCCAGACCAGACAACACAACAAGCTTTTCAGCCAGAGCTCTGGGCCCTGCATGGTGTGGTGTGCTTGACCCACCACCAGGGGTTTGACACCTCCTGCTCGTTACACTCTGTCATGTGTGATGTTTTGTGGTCTGGTATGGTGTGGTGTGGCCGCTGCCAGGGCCCGGGTGGGTGGGAGGCGGTTTCGAAGGATGTTAGAGAAGAATGTATTGTGTGTTATGTATTTTTGATGTTGTTGCAGTGTGGTGTTGTTTGGTATGTGTGTAGCACACTGTACCACGTCACGTGTGTCTCAGGTTTCTGTCTGCCAAAACAAAATGGATGACATTCGTTTTATTCTCAGTGAAAAAATTCAACATTTTAAGATCGTTTCAGCATTAAAATGCGTTTTGATAACATTTCTAGAGAAAAATGTGCACTTTGCATAACAAGGACAAGGACACTTTGGATAGCTAGAGAAGTGGGGACTCTTTTATGGGAAAGAGAGCCTGATGGTCATGTAAGATTATCAATGTGGACTCACAAAGCCTAAGCAAATGCTTTATCTTGTGACGTCTCAACCCTCTGGTTCTTCTGAGCTTCTGCTCTGACTTAAGTTAGAGAGACCCGGCTTGGACCGGTACGGCACTAGAACTGTACCATCTACCACCACAACATCTGGACTACTCAGAAGAATGTGCTTTGAGAAGGACCCGTATGAACCCTGCAGGGCATTCATTGTTTACTGCATAATTAACACTATTCTATTAGTAGTAAAGTACTTTAACTTACTCTTTATTGTGTTTACTCATTCGCAAATAAATTACCACATTAAATATTCAAATTGATCATTCTCTGGGAATAAATCAAATCGTTTACTTAAACCAAGGTGTTTACATGTCAAATTTTTTCGTTAATCACAGATAGTTGATTGCCTTAATCCGATGTTGTGCATGTAAACGAACTGAATATTTTATCTCAGACCCCACTGGAGTATGAACAGAAGTACCTGTCAGAGATCCACCAGGAGGGGGCACCAGACGCATATCTCCATGGCTACGCGTACGACGGAGTTTGGGTCATGGCCAAAGCTGTGAGCCGCATTACGGAGCAGTTGAAGCACAGGGAGAGGCACAGCGCCAAGCGTAACCTCTCCATCACCCGGGCACAGACGGTGGACATGTTGCTTGTTGCTTTGAAACAGACACAGTTCGAGGGAGTCACAGTGAGTGTGTCGTTCTATCCCTGCTGGTTTAAAAAAACACTCACAAGTCAAGGGGAGCCTGCCTGTGTTATTCTGTGCCACCCCTTTAGGTTAGTCTCGAAACGGTACTGTATCACAAATCTCTAGAGCAATGAATCAATACACATAGGCATCCCATATTTTATTAGTGGTTCCCTAATTTGTTATCATACATTTAGCTTATCATTAGCATATATTGCCTATGATATATATTATATTAAATATATTAAATATTATGTTATATGTAGTCTATTATATTCAAACCCTGGTCATCCTCCACACACCTGACAGAACTTTGCTGGGGTGCTAGCAAATACACAATCATATTTAGCACTTGAGCTTTTTACAATGCGACTTACAAGTGAGGCTGAGAGCAATCAAAGCAGACAATCAAATTGGAAAAGCTAAAATACAAAGCTAATGTGCAGCGCAATGTCTTTTTCAATATAGTAATAGTGGTATGGTGCAGTTTAAGACATTTCAAGGTGCTTTTTAAATTCCACAACAAAACCACAGCTGAACAAAGTGGGCTGAATGACAGAACTCAGACAGTCTGTCTAGCTTGTCTAGACAGACAATACTTGTACCCCGCTACCTGTGTTCTGTCCTGCCTGTCTGTGTGTCTGCTGAGGTAACCTTCTAATCTAGTGGAAGCTTCTCTTGTGTTGTAGCCTGGGCCTGCTGGCCCCAGGGCGGCAGAGCCTCTGGCGGCTCCAGGTGAGGTGGTCCTGCAGTGTTCCTCCAGCAGAGGGCGCCACTCCACAGAGCACTCCAGGAGAGCCAAGAGGGAAGGGTGCAGCTGCTGATCAGTAATAACCAGCAGCTCAGGAGAAGAACATAGGTAAACACACAATTCATTTGACTATATGTTTGAACATTTTTCAGAGTCGCTAGTAAATATGATGATGATGATGAAGGTTTCCTCTCTCTGCAGCTGGACGAAGAGATAGAGACCATCATCACAGAGATTGAATCCCCCCCCCCCACCAGACCGACAGGCGCCAGACCACATTAGCTACACCCACGGTAAACTCCATGACATCCCCGCTCTGGCACTGCAGAAACAAGTGTTGTTTTGAAATGTTTGAAGTGCTTTTATGGACAGTGACAGGAAAGTAGGTTAAAGGAGAGAGGGCCTGTAGCATAGGACCACAAGTCTGCATCAAACATATGGTCGCTACAAAGCATATTTCCTACTTTAGCTAACCATTTAATTGATGGATTTATTAATTAATTTCCTTTTGGAGATTCAGTTTCATCCTTCAAATATGTACTAAAGCTGTGTAATAAACAACCAGGTGTGTGTGAGATGTGTTCTGCATTATTACTAGTTCATCAAAGTGTGGTAGGACTCTGTGTAATCTGTCATTCTTAATGCCTCCAGATAGCATAGCTGCTGAGACATTATCATGAAGCTAGATGAACATGTCGACTCGAACTCGGATCCAATGAAAGATGCGACTAATACTACCAACATGACTGGTCCCTGCAGGACCGGACCCCAAACCGCATCCAGCCGCTCAATCCAGAGTGGGGTCAGTCCAGCGGTTTAGCACCGTAGCTCAGATCAGCTGTCATAGCCCCCCCAACACACCCGGAACCCGGAGGGGCAGCGGAGCCGACGGGGTCAACTCTCCAGAGCAGTGAGGCCTGTCGTGTTGTATGTAGTGTTAGTATGTAGTGTTAGTATGTAGTGTTAGTATGTAGTGTTAGTATGTAGTGTTAGTATGTAGTGTTTAGTATGTAGTGTTTAGTATGTAGTGTTTAGTATGTAGTGTTAGTATGTAGTGTTTAGTATGTAGTGTTTAGTATGTAGTGTTAGTATGTAGTGTTTAGTATGTAGTGTTTAGTATGTAGTGTTAGTGTGTAGTGTCATGTATGTTGTTAGTGTGTTTGTAGTGTTAGTATGTAGTGTTTAGTGTGTAGTGTTTAGTGTTAGTATGTAGTGTTAGTATGTAGTGTCATGTATGTTGTTAGTGTGTTTGTAGTGTTAGTATGTAGTGTTTAGTGTGTAGTGTTTAGTGTTAGTATGTAGTGTTAGTATGTAGTGTCATGTATGTTGTTAGTGTGTTTGTAGTGTTAGTATGTAGTGTTTAGTGTGAGGTGTTTAGTGTCAGTATGTAGTGTTAGTATGTAGTGTCATGTATGTTGTTAGTGTGTTTGTAGTGTTAGTATGTGGTGGTGTGTATGTTGTCAGTATATTGCGATGACACCTGTGTTGTGTGTGTTGTCAGTATGTAGCGATGACACCTGTGTGTTGTGTGTGTTGTCTGAGACCATAGCAAGTAAGGGAGGCACTCATGAGGGATTCAATAAAAGAAAGGAATTTTACTTAACAAACATAACTCAGTAACAAGATCATACATCAAAGTGAACTAGACAAAACAGCAAATCAAAGTGGACTCCCAACACAACCCCGTGGAGACAGGACCAAAGGAAACATCGACTGCCAAGATGGGACGGGCTTTGTGTAATCCTGGAGACAGTGCCCAGTTGCTCCCTATTCCATAATGAGCCAGCTCCAACCGAGCAGGAACCAGGACACACACACACCTACCCTGGCAGAGGCCCTGGGCCGTCACACAGACTTAAAACTCATCTGTTCAGACTTCATCTTGGCCCATGAACCTTTTTATTAATAATAATTACAATTCTCTATCTCTTGTTTTTTAAATTTAGCACTCTTTGATGAGTTTTGTATGATTCTTGCACTTTTTGAGTTTTATCCTCATGGTTGAATGCAGTTATTGTAAGTCGATTTGGAGAAAATCGTCTGCTAAATAAATGTAATGTCTATATCAGCCAGCCACACCTTGTGAGTAGGCCTACTGACAAGGATTGTGGAGGTTCAAGAAGGTTGTTATTGTGTTCATCACGGAAAGAGTATCGGTTCTCTGGCTTGTTTTGTTAGCTTAAATGTAACTTGTTTAGTTTGTTCGGGAGTGGAGTGCATTGAGCAATGTCATCTAAGTCTGAGAGTTGCCAAAATTACATTATCCCAACCCTAGTCCAACCAGATAGATGACAGAAATGCTTTAAATCAATAAAATAAGTAGCCTACATTAACATCATACTTTTAAAACAATATTAAAATCCGTGTTTAATTGTTTAACATGCTTTTAGTTAGTGACTATACTGAGCCTAACAAAGTAAAACAAGTTGTACATTGAATGCCCTCCTACAACACTGCTCCCTGATTGGCTACATGTAGGCATAACTGTTTATAAGATAGACTTTGGTTATTTAGATTGTTCACTTTGTTTGCCTAAATATTTGCTGAAATGGCAAGATGTTGCCCTAAAAAAATGTGCACATGTCTCCAATAGCTGTTGAAAAAACTGCCAACCATTCTAAGCTTTTATTTAAGTGGTCAAATATTGCTGTAGCTGTAAAGATAAAGTAAGGAACACCATTAAGGCCATGTCTACCCCAAAATGATGCGAGGCCACTGGACAGGTAAAGACAGTCCTGTCCAGACATGGCTTCAAGGGGGGAGATATATGGAATGTCGACACTGGTTTCACAACCAGACTTGATGTGAGACGGGAGCAAGGCAAGTTGGTGCTATGACATCTGCAGAGAGGGGTGTGCTAGTTTCACCTGAATCCACAGTAAATGCACAGAGCACAGAGAGGGGCCAATAGGATCAGCTGGAAGTAAGAACACATCAGGCCAGATGCAGGAGGACAGGTGTCTGCTCGTCCAAAGGTGCGTCCTTACAAAGAGGTCCAAAGAGGAGATAGAAACGTGTGCCTAAAGGTGTTTAAAAACAGCAGGCACGTGGACAGGGTTTTCATATTTGGGGTCAAAAGGTCAAAAGGGTCCCACGCCACGGCTCTTACGAGAATTAAAAAACGTCCTTTGCATTTAGCGTTTACAATTTTTTTCTCGATGACATAGAGGTCTGATTTTCAGATATGGGTGTTGGATTGGTGGTGTGTAGGTCTGGGAATAACTTCACCTCAAAGTCTCAGAAGTGGGCCGAGGGATGAGATGTCACAAGAACAGGATTTGCTGAGGCTTTGTGAGTCACTTGAAAGGCTCTAACCTGTATGGTTAGAGCCCCCAAATGGATAATCTTACATGACCTCTTTCATATAAAAGAGTCCCCGGGTCTCTAGTTATCCAAAGTGTCCTTGACCCTCAGGTCACCTGCTACTGTATTGATGCATTCACACTTCAAACACCTCTAAAGTTGTCAGTTGTCATGATTATCTTGTTAAACAAAACGTATCTATACATACAAAAATGAATCTTTGCAATGGATTTTTCGTCAGAAACAAAGCGAACACAAACTGCCGGGTTGCCCCACAAAAACACATCGGCCTGTTCCGTCCCAAAGAGCAAGAGGAAATGTTCCAATAAGATGTTTTTATAGAAAGAACAGTGGTATCAGCTCCATCAAATACAACACAACAGCTTTACAGACTGCACAACGCAAAGACTTTGATTCAAACAACATGCATGCGACGTGATTTCAGCGGCAGCAGCATCCACATCTATCACCATGGCAGCGAGGGAAAATGTTGCCTCGACTGACAAACTAAACATCATATACATTCCCTCAACGAAGAGTATGAAAATAAAATGCACATTTCTCACTAGAAATGTAATCGAAACGCATTTCAACGCTGAAACTTATCTTAAAATGTTGCATTTCAACTGAAAATCTTGACGTTGTGTGGTCTGCTCTGGTGTTCAGTAGCTTTGAACTCGCCACACCTCCACCCCTCCACTCCAACCTAAACAAGGTTAGTTGCTGGATGTTTTTCTGCTCCCAGTCACAGACTTTATTGTTGACTCCCAGAGAGCGTTTAAAGTCCTTGGCGGATTTTCTGTCAGCCATCAGCGATCAGATGATTCAACCCAGATGTTTAACTAAGGATTACATTTACAATCATCTGGCTGACTGTTATAGGCAAATTTAATGAGTTTGTTTTGAATAATTACACACAACTGTGGCTCATTGTTAGAGTCAATTAAGCTGTACAAGACTGTAGTCTGTAATGTTAGAAAATATGGACTTCTTTCCATTGATGCTGACATACTGAATTTCCCCTCCAGTTAAACCTTACACACCCCAGTACTTTCACCAACCTGTAGAGGGAAGCAGGCTCTAGTGTAGAATTGCTCTTTAGGACAGGGTCAACACAACTCTGTGTGTGTGTGTGTGTGTGTGTGTGTGTGTGTGTGTGTGTGTGTGTGTGTGTGTGTGTGTGTGTGTGTGTGTGTGTGTGTGTGTATCTGTATCCAACTATATGGGTGAGTTTATGTTTGTGTGCCTGTCTGTGCATGCGCCCGTCCGACTGTCTGTCCGACTGTCTGTCTGTCCGTCCGTCCGTCCGTCCGTCCGTCCGTCCGTCTTCCCGCCTGACTGTTATGATACTCGTTAAAAAATGTAAAAGGGTTTGGGTGTTTCCCCACAGGTACCTTGACAGTTCGATGGCAAACCGTTGATTGCATCGGGATCATCGATGGCAGGAGCATCATGTGTAGAACAAATTATATTTGAGAACTTTTTTAGAGAAGTAAACGTTTTGAGATGTGACATAATGTCTCTTTGACCATCTGTGTTTATATGTCATTTAAATTCTTGTTGAGATTGTTTTAAGCTATTTGCCACATTATCTTAGAAGCAAATCATCGTCTAGGCTTAAGCACTGCTTACTTATAGCATGAGCAAAAATAACTCTAATCAACAAGGATATCATTGTTTCATTGGAGGGGTGGGCTTTTTTCTGTTGGATACTTTCAAAGGCAAAAGAAAATGCCTTTCATGAGAGTCTTTCATTCTCATGTTAATTTCCCTTTTGCTTTCTCTCTCTCTTTTCCTTAAATGTCTCTATTCCTATGTGTGTCTGTCTGTGGTCCACTCTAATAATATGTACATACACATCTTGTCTCTAGCCGTCCAGGGTAATAATGAGGTGTCGATGTGGGACATGAACACTTGAGATTGGAAGTTCACACTCTGGGCTAGCCCCACCCACCCACCCACTCTCTGACATGCAGGTTAGTGTGTGTGGATTTATATTTGAATGTGTTTGTGTGTGCATAATGCAACACTTTATTAGTGTTCCCCAAAGGGACATTCAGGAGTTAGAGCAGCAACAAATACACTGCAGAACATTTGTAAAACTTGTCTTTCTAATGTTTTATAACAATGTCAAAGTGTTTGTGCATTTATTTTTCATTTTATATACTTAATAATCACTTGTTCATAGTCATACAACACACACGTGTTATGTTAGCATGCTGTGTTGGCTTCCATCAGAGCTGTGTTCCCTAATTCACTCTGGCCTCTGTTGTTTAGTCTGTATGTGGTCAGTGTGTGGGCCTGGAGAGGGAAGGATTGTTTATTCAGCCATTTTAATGGCCGCTAACCTGGCCAATGAGAGGGAACACTGGCCCTAAATGAAACACTACTTCTGATTGAATCTGTGTGTGTGTGTGTGTGTGTGTGTGTGTGTGTGTGTGTGTGTGTGTGTGTGTGTGTGTGTGTGTGTGTGTGTGTGTGTGTGTGTGTGTGTGTGTGTGTGTGTGTGTGTCCAGCCCTCTCCTCATAGTGTTCATGGGAACTACTGCAGCCCTGCAGATGGGAACCCACTGCTGCTGATGGCTGGTTCAGACATGAGGATCCGATAGCCAATCACACAACAGATACACTCTTAACACCCAATCACAAGCCAGATACAATCCTAACACTGAATCAAAATACAGATACAATTCAAATACCACAATGGATACACTCCTAATAGCCAATTACAACACAGATACATTACTAACACCCAATAACATCCTTCCTAACACCCAATCACAAGACAAGGTGGTTATAGGCACTAATTAACCCGCCATCTTCTCACGTCATCTTTCTGATTCCTGTTCATAATCAGTTATAAAAGACTGATAAGATAATTAGATAATGGTAACTAAGATCATTTAAATCAGTTAAAGTTAATTTGCAAACTATTTACAATGCATTAATAATGCTTTATAAACACGTAATGCTGCTGCAATTCAGGATTAGTCCAGGTATTTAGAAACCATTGGTTCAGTATTTTGTGTGAGCTCATCTGAACTGAGGACTATCACTGCTTTACCGAGCATTTATGAATGACATGTAACAGCTGGATTTATACATTTAGGTAGTTAGAAAGAAAATGTTAAGTCTTTTGTGTAAAGCTCATCTAAATGTAGGACTATCTATGCCTTACTAAGCATTTATAAATTAAATGCCTGAAGTACCATTGCTGTAGTACCAAGTAATAGGTAGTAATAAGTAGTAAAGCATATATAATCCTCACTATAAATGAGCACACACGGAACACTTAAGTAATGGTTTACAACTGAACTAATCATGCAACAATTTATGCTTTAAGAATGATCTTACAAACCTTCCATGATCTTATTAATAATTTATAACTGATTAACAATTGCTCACTAATGAGTATTTACGTAGGATCAATGCTTTTAAAACGCTGAATTCACCATGAATTCACTATTTACTACTACTTTATTAATGCTTCAACGTTGCAAGTATTCTAGAGTACTACCGAATGTTGCATTTGATTGTTTTTCATCCAGTTTAGACTCTCAACTATGTGGCTTGCCATTCATTTGTCCAATAATAAATATACTGGTATTTTGCTACTTAAAAAGACTAATAACCAACGTTCCTTGACATGAGAATTGAGCTTTGACGAGGACATTTCCAAACCCACTGGGCATCACACATTTAACGACCGATCGAGTTCGGCTCGGAAGAGCTCCGCCTTGCCACAGGTTTGACCGCGAGGCTCCAGATTTGAACCCTGAACCCCTGCACACTACGAGAAAACGGCTGCCGACAGCACAGAGTGCCCCGCTCCATTTCACTCAGACCAGTGCCGACTCGGAAACATCTTTAATGTCAGACATCAGGGGCAAATCAAGGCTAAAATCAGGCTGTTCATCTTCAAGTGTGGTCCCGGCTAAACAGTACCAATGGGCAACGCTTATACACATTTTTCTATCTCTTTCTATCACTAGATAAAGATAAAGGCCTTTATTTCCTGCCAAGAATGAATGCAGCCAAGGTTGAAGGACCTTTAATGTGTCATGACTAGGACATCATAAACCCTTTCTAATCAGGGGAATCCAAATAATTTGTCTGTGAATGTTAAAGGGAATCAGAACAGCACATTTATGAAGCTGTTCTATAACGCTGAAGTCAGCAGGGAAATGAGCCCATTTCAAGTGGACAATTTAGACTATGTCTTGTATGCATGTCTGACTGCTGGTACGCTAGTTTACTCTGAACTGTACCTCAACCCATTCCCAGATCTCCTCTATCCGGCTCTACAGCGTCAACATTTCCAAGCCAACCTCTTCTCTGGCCACTCAGAAGCCCGCCACAAACGCAAACAAACAAACACACACCACCAAAGGAATTCTACCATTCTTATTAGCAAGAAGCGCCAGTGGTTTGGTTGAATAAACAGTGGGACATCAGGGTGATCCCTCATTTCCAAACAGCGAGAGCCGGAAGGGGACGACAAACAGACCAAGATCTTGCTGGATCTCAGCGCTGCTCGTGGTCCACACTTCAGACCCTTTTATAGGAGGGTTCTCGTGAAGCTCTGGGCCTATCCAGCCACTTCAGGGATCTCCACGGAGGAACAATTTGAGACCGCACGGACACACGGTCAGATGGTAAGAGAAGCTTTCTGTAGGCCTTAGTGGGAACCTGAGATGATGTCCCTCATCTACATAAGATAGACTCTCAACTATGTGGCTTGCCATTCATTTGTCCAATAATAAATACACTGGTATTTTGCTAATTAAAAAGACTAATAACCAAAGTTCCTTGACATCAGAATTGAGCTTTGATGATGATATTTCCAAACCCACTCATTAACATGAGGGAGATTAACTAAGTTGAATACATGGTAGGACATAGACTGAATACATGGACTCTGTTGAATTAAAACAAGATCTTTACAAATATAGAAAGCAATTGATGTAGACATTTTGATATCTTTTCACGGCCCAAAACTATAATACATTTCCACACAGCAATGGGCCCACCCTATCTGCGTCTGGAGGGTCTTTAGGTGTGGCTAACAAGTGTTTAAATACAGCTGGGCCACAGTTAGCTCACAACTCCTAAGTGCTTACAACTTCTGACCAAAAACAATACGAAATTTCAGTGTTAGAATGTCTTTCACGAGCGACCCCGCGACACTACAAGCGTCTGAGATTGATGATTGACAGTCAGTTTAAAGGCATCTTGATTTAATTTTTGTACATAATACATTTGAAAGCATTTTGGCTGGACGGCAGCGAGCCCCGCCTCCCCCATGACCAGGGGAGGGTTCAGATGCCGTGGTTGGGCGGTCTGGTGGTTCTGAGGTGAGCGCGGTTCTACCGGCTCCTGGTCAGACAGAGGATCTCACAGTCCTCCTGCGTCTTGAAGCGATTGCTGTTCCCGCCGCAGCCGCCGTACCAGAAACGAGTACACTCGCTCTGCTCCGAGTCAAAGGACCAACTCATTGTGTAGTTCTGACACGGACCCACTTCCTGGCCCAGGAAACAGGCCTCTGGAGCGAGAGAGAGAGAGAGCGAGAGAGAGAGAGAGAGAGAGAGAGAGAGAGAGAGAGAGAGAGAGAGAGAGAGAGAGAGAGAGATTGATTAAGGAGGTAGAGGGAGAGAATAAGGGGAGAGATAAGGAGATAGAGAGATAGGAGGGAGAGTAAGAGGGGGGGGGGAGAGATAGAGTGGGAGAGGAATTGAGAGGCAGGGACACAGAGGAATTTAGATAGAATGAGAGAGCGAGAGGGGGAGGGAGATTCCAGGAGTGTAGGGAGTGAGAGGAGCAGAGAGCGGAAGATTACAATGTAGAATGCCAAGAGTAAAAGAAAATGAAAGCACAGAGCATCAATCAGGAACACACTAAAAACTAAATATAGTACTGTGTCTAAGATCATGTTTTGGGATGAGTCCGTGTAAGATGTGTTCAGGTTGGTCTTGGATGGGATGCAGCATTTATCTCTTGATAAGGCTGTGTTCTGTTTGGTAGATGAAAGAGAGTCTTACCCTTTTTGGCAGTCTTGCTTTGACTTGGTTCCAGCAGGGAGGAAACACAGAAAATGGAAGCATACGAACAGCGAAAAATCATTAGTGACTCTTCATCGCTATTAGCTAAACGCTAAAACATTCTGTTTATGAATCAGAAAACCCGAGTCATAATGCAGCTGCCGGTCAAGCTAACTATCAAAGATTACGATTTAGAATAATAAGCAATGCAATACAGTGCATACTGATTTTCTTTGAATTTGAGTAAAACAATGGTCAAGACAAATATGTTGTATAGGAATGATAGATTATTATATATAATACAATAATTATATAATGAACCACAAAACAGTTGCGACCCTAAGTGTATCAATACAATCTGAGGTGAACAAGTCCATGTTAAGAAAGTAACAAAGGAACCTTAGAAAACCAGTTGTTTCAGCTGGAGTTCGAACATTATGTGATTAAAAGAATAAAGGGTTTTGGGCTGAGAGTTTCAGCAAAGAGGGGGGCGTGTTATGGTTACGACCCACGCCAACTTTATGATGCTTTTATTTTGTACTGTCTTTGTGTAACAGTTATGAGCATTATAATAAGCGATGTTGTACATGAAATGCGCCGAATACCGTAGCGTTATACTATAGGTGACCGGGAAGCCTAACCCCAACGTCGGACGCGGACATTAAATACATCGCTGCTCTGACGGAGCTTCACCATCCACACACACCGTGGCATTATACAATAAGTGCCCGAAAAGCTCAACTTTCCCGCGGACACCGCAGTCAACCGCTGCCCAGACAGAGCTCCACACGTCCACACAGACCGCACCGCCGCTGCCCCTTGGTCGTGACGTCAGACTACCTCGGAAAAGGTAGTCTGACGTCACGAAAAGAACGCCGCCTGCCTTAGCAGCAGAGGGGGACGTTCACGTAGTGTTTTGGGGAGAAGGGCAAAAACATAGGCTTTAACCCCTTTTTTCTCTAAATTGAGGACTTTTTTCAGTAACAGTGATAAAATGGCATAGATTACTATGTTGACGATCTTATAAGACAAATGACTACATTTAATACAAAAACAAAAGTTGGTTTTGGGTTCACTGGCTCTTTAATAAATCTATCTGGCTGACTGGTTGCCAGGGTGTCTTTAGAAATGACGTAGCTAGCTAGCTTACCATCAGGCTTGGTTCTCAGAGCCAGGACCCGTCCCCCTACTCTGGACATGGACCCCACAAGGTCCGGCTGGTCCTGCAGTGTTTCAGTCCTTGTTCCAGTCGGCTCCTCAAACAACTCTTGCTCCTTGATATCCACTTGCCCCTGGCTACACACACACAAACACACACAATTAAATTACAATCACATTACTATTTAGTTTAATTACAACTGAATTACAAAATAGAATGACAAATAAATATGACTAATAAATAGAAAGATATGAATAGTTATATATAGAGTATAATTAGTCCTAAAGTCCTGGAAAAAAAGAGGGGGGACAAGTGACAAGACAAGAAAGACCTTTGGAAATGCCCACCTAATGGGAGGTATCTCTACCCCCTGAAGAAGAAGCACCCATCCTGACCACACCCCCGTCATACATTTTATCACATGGTGGATCCATCAAGACATGGATGAAATGGACCTAGAAATCCTGTACACCATGGCCACAAGAGGGCTCATGGGACAACAAACACCGAGGCTGCATCGAAGTGTTATTGAATCTAATATAGTCAAGTTTGTTAAAGCCAAACATCGGCAATACCAGATGGAACATGTGAAGGTGAAGGATGACAACACAACATCACCACCACCAGCCGTCTACTAAGACACCTCCTCCATTGGTTGGTGACCAGGGCGAAGCAGTGGGGAGTAGGAGCCCTCCACAACTCCATCCTTAAAACATCATGCAGACACGCCCCACTGTAGCCTCCAACTCGACAGCAACAGAGACCAGTAGCAGAGACCAGCAAACAGACCGCACCAGAGACCAGTAGCAGAGACCAGCAAACAGACCGCACCAGAGACCAACAGACCAGTAGCAGAGACCAACAGACCAGTAGCAGAGACCAGCAAACAGACCGCACCAGAGACCAGTAGCAGAGACCAGCAAACAGACCGCAGCAGAGACCAACAGACCAGTAGCAGAGACCAGCAAACAGACCGCACCAGAGACCAACAGACCAGTAACAGAGACCAACAGACCAGCAGCAGAGACCAGCAAACAGACCGCAGCAGAGACCAACAGACCAGTAGCAGAGACCAGCAAACAGACCAGCAGCAGAGACCAACAGACCAGTAGCAGAGACCAGCAAACAGACTGCAGCAGAGACCAATAGACCAGTAGTACAGACCAGCAAACAGACCACAGTAGAGACCAACAGACCAGCAGCAGAGACCAGCAAACAGACCGCAGTAGAGTCAAAAGACCAGTAGCAGAAACCAACAGACCAGTTGCAGGGACCAGCAAATCGACAGCAGCAGAGACCAATAGACAGCAACAGAGACCAGCAAACAGTCAGCAGCAGAGACCAACAGACCAGCCCACTTTGCTTGAGCATTTCCCGTTGGAAATGAATGTTGAGGGGATGCGGGAGTGCTTTGTTGTTTGTTGGGTTGGGGAAATGAAGCCAAAGTCAACAGAGGCATGGATCAGGCCTGAGTAAGGTGTACAAAGCCTACAGAGTGAGGTTGCTCTGAGACTGAAGAAGCAGAACTTTGTTCTAATTGATGGAAGCTGTGACTGAGACCACTGCAGTAAATGTTTGATAATGTCATAAGAACTTTTACTGCATGAAGAATAAGGACTTATGAATCATTCGTCTTGATAATATTTTTTCCTGGACAGGATTCTGTTTATATTCCTGATACAAAATACAAGGTTTCATATTTTTACTTGAAATTAGATCTTGATTATTCCTTGTACTCATTACAACCCAGATCACTTCAATATTGTCAATGATGTTATTTAAACTACCTCTTCTACAGATACAATGGGTGCTAAGGTTTAGAACTCAAATAAGCAATGTACATTGTTTAAAGTGCTTAAGAGTATGTTTTGGTGACATTTAAATTGTTCTCATATAAGGCAATTTTTACTATATTTTTGAAGTGTTAGTATTTTGTTTTAAAGTAATCAGGGGTTTTCTTGCATGTAGTCTTAAACAGATGAATGAAGAAGGATGTACGGACTCTTGTATATGGTTCAACCTTCATCCTGCCCTCATCCCCCTCCCTGCTAGACCTCTTTCTCTAACCGTCAAACAATATATCCTGTGTGTGCCAATCACACCCAGGTATCCAATCCCGCTTGTTGATCAATTTAGAGAGGGAGTAGGCAGTTTGTGATTGGCTTCTTCAAATAACGGTAACCCAATAGGAAACATGGGGAATACCCCTTTTTGTATTCTATAACCTAGAGAACAGGTCACGATTGGAAGGCCTCCATTGGGTCTTGGCTCTATGGTGAATCTGGGACAAATGACTTGGAAATGACATCTGGATTTGTATAATCTACAACAGTCCTAAAGAAAAGTCAAGGGAATGGAGAATTTACTGAATCGGAATAAATAACAGAATTGTATTTTCAATTTGTAAATAAGCAATATAAACATTTATAAAAGTACAACGTTCCAACAATAGCTCAATGGGGAAAATAACAAACAAATGACAACCCGCCTCCCTTCCTGTTAAGACTGAATGTTCTGAGTGAGATGAAAACCAGACACCGTCGTGGGGTTGGGCTGTGACTCTGTGATTAATGTTTGTGATTAAGTACACATTCAAATCGTATTCCTGTCTCCATTAAACCTGCCTGCCTGTTGTATATTAGAGAAATGAGCAGCCTCTAAAGAAGACAGCGTCTGACTTGATTTATAACATTTGACATTTAATCGTTCAGCCGTTCTCATAGCTAGCTACAAATTAGTTATTTAATTGCGAACTACAGTAGCATGCGTACCCGTTTATGACAACTTCCTGTTGGTTGTGGAGCAGGTCACATGACTTCTTCAGAGCAACCGGTGGATACGTGTTCAGCCCCACTGCAGAAAACACATTTACAGCCATGACCTTTTGAACTCCAGTACACTTTAGGCTTTACTGTACTCTGTCTTCATCCCAATATGCTCATATCATTCAATCCAATGTAATATTTCATAATGAAAACAAAACCAACATGATATAATATAATGTACATAATTTACCATTAAGGACTGAGAGGAGTGTTACCTCGTTCCTCATCCAACATAATATAATGTTATATAATCTAATCTGTCATCATCTAGTATAATCTAATCTAGATTATTTACCGTTGAGTACGGAGAGGTAGGTCCTGATGAAGCGCTGGGCATAGCCTTGCTCCTCGGCCCTCAGCTGGCCCAGACAGATGAGGTGCTGCTCCAGAGGGGTGCTGGCGAGCGCTGACACCTGGGCCTGGTTGTAGTGCTCCCCCAGGGCCACCACGAACACGGCTACCCCCTTGCACTTGGCCTCCTTAGCCACCTGGCGAAGCTTGGCCTGGTCCCAGCTGGGGGTCTCGGCACCCACCACCACCAGCAGCACCCTGTTCTTCCTGGGGTTGCTGGCCTTCAGCAGCACCTCCTTCAGGGTGTACTCCAGGGTGTGGCCCAGGGCCGAGGTGCCCCCCTGCTGCAACATCTTCTCCACCACATGGCTCTTCATCTGGCCCTTACCCTGGAAGGTCTGCAGACCAAACTCTAACTTGGCGGCCTGCTGGCCCGTCATAGGAGCCTGGGAGTGGAGTGAGCCGCTCTGCTGGACCAGGGCCACTCGGGCCTTGCCGTCGGCCCGGCGGGGCTGGGGGCTGACGGCCACCTGCTCCACCACGGAGCCAAGCAGCTCCTGGAGACCCGAGTAATGGTCTGCCTGGACCTGCCTGGAGCCGTCCACCACCAGGGCCAGGTCCATGTCCAGGACCTGGGGCACGGGGATCTCCTGAACCCTGACACATTCGGGCAGAGGCCTGCAGGGGTCTGAAGAGGGGGTGGGATTTGTTGTTTTTGATTATAATTATTTTTCATATTCTCTTTTGATCTGTAATCATACTCCTATGACTCGTATGATCTGTAATCCTGTCAGCAAAATGATCAGTTGATTAAACAAAATGCAAATATTGTGTGTCCTAAAGGGTAGAGGACCATACAGTACTAAACCTCATCACTCAACCTTTTCTGACTCCTTTTGCATCATTACTGCTCGTTGTTCCTAAATGATCTTGAATGTTAAAGATAAACCTTTGCATTTTTGTCTTGGCGTAGTTCTGACCTCTGCTGCTTACCGTAGCAGATGACGCAGCTCTTGATCATCCGCAGATCGTTGGCGAGGTTCTGCGAGCGGCCAAGCAACAGGAAGACAGAGTTGCCCGTGTCGTCAGCCTGCAACGAAACACAGGGGTCACGACCCAAAGGCAGGAGCAGGATAGTCTAGTGCAGTGTTTCCCAACCTGTGGGTCGGGACCCCAATTGGGGTCTGACATGCATATGGGGTCGTTGGAGACTGCAGGCTTACAAGCTATAGATATCTAGTGGTACAATTAAATTAAGTTGGCGTCATAGGAATGTTCCCTGGTAAAAATGAGGTCACAGGCCGAAAAGGGTTGGGAACCAAGGGTCTTGTAGTTAAGGCAGTGCTTCTCAATTATTTTCTGTTACGCCCCCCCTAGGAAGAAATAAACATTTTGCGCCCCCCCAACTCTCCGCCGCGACTGTAAATAGTATCATTTGTCTATAAAATTGTTATAAGTACACCTCTGCATAACATTGTATTCTTATTAACATTAAAGAAAACAAGAAAACAAAAAAGAGAAATATAGATCAACTTACAACAAAGAATAACTTTATTAATATTGTTTTTTAGTCTGTAACAGAAAAGACTTAAAGTGCATCAATTTGCCAGATTTTTTTTTAATCCTTATTTAAACTGTAATTTTTTTTTGACCAGTTGATACTGAAAAATAAAATAAAATATAATCAATCAATAAATAATAAATTCAAATTGATCAGCAACATTAACTCGGGAACACAATATGTGAAACACTTTGACCTATAAAACAAAAATGAATAAAACAATTTGTGCTGATCTTTTTTATCAAAATGAG